>JANUHK010000322.1:0-42242 GCA_026319125.1 Colletotrichum noveboracense | reverse complement strand
AAATAGAGTATTTTTATATAAGGTTTTATACCTTAAATGTTATTAGTTTATTTTATATAGAATATTAAAGTAAGTTAAGCGTTATTATTATTCTTATATTATTATTATTATTATTATAAAAGAATGTTATATGTTAACAATAATATATTTCTTTTTATATTATTATCTATATAATTAAAATACTTATAAATATTAAGAATTATGATATTTTATTATAATATAAGCTTATTTATAACTTTATATTATATATATATTACGTTTTAAAATATACTTATATTCATATTAATTAAAAGTATTATTAAAAGTAAAGAAGTTCTTTATAAGTATTATTAAACTTAATATTAAAAATATTAGTATTATACTTACTTTAAATATTAAACTTTAAATATTAATTAAGCTATAATTAATAAATTTAGAATAGTATATTTTATATTATACTTATTCAATTATTTTAATATAAGAGGATAAGTAAAAATAAAATAGAATTTAATTTTATATTAATAGTTTAGTTAACCTATATAAGTAGGTATTATAGTGGAATTTGATTTAAGTTTTTAAAGTAATAAATCTATTATTTATTAAGTTACTATACTAAAACCTTTATTAATTACTTAAATTATATATTTAGAAAAGTTAAATAAAGAGTTAAAAGAATTAAGATAATAATTATAATATAGTTTCTTTATAAAAAGACTGTAGTAAAATTTACTTTATATATGAAAGAGTTAAAAAATAAAATAGTATATTAAGACTAATATAAGAGAGACTTAAATAAATAATAAGCTATTTATACTTTAACTTATAGAGAGAGTAAGCTTATCTTAAAGTTACTTATATAAAAGGGTACTACTCTAAAACATTAGGTAAACGCTATTAACTAGTATATTATAATAACTAGAGATTAGAAAATATATATATATACAAAATACATTATATTTCTGTATTTTACAAGAATATATCTATTTTTAATTAAATATAATAGTTTTTAATATTATTTTAAATATATAGCTATAATATCGCAAAAATACAGGGTTTATATAGGTTATTACGTAATACTATTAAATAAATTACTGTATATATATCTAAAAGTAGGCTTATACTTTTAGTATATTATATTTAACTTAGGAAGGAAAATATTAATATATTTATTATATAAACAGTAATAACTATAGTAGACTAGAGGCTTTAAAAGTAGGTCCTAGTCTCAAAAATAAAGCTTTTTTATAGATAACTATAGTATATTTATCCTTGATAATAGCTATACTAAGCGCCTAAAATTACCTATTTTAGTAGATTTAACCTTATGAGAGGGTGTATTAATATTATATTTTTTGGATAATCTCTAATAATAACTTAACAAGCTACTCTACTATTAATATTATATTATAACAATTAAAATATATTATAAACAATTTCTTTTTTCTTATCTTTTATTACTTATTTTTAAGTAGCTACTTAGCCTGAATCTTTAATATCTAAGCATTTATAGTATTTATTTATATTTATTATAGAGTAGCAATAAATAAAAAAACTAAGAGAGGAATAAAGACTATAGCTTCCTAATTTAATACACACAACGTGAAGAGCCCGCATAGTAGCCTTAGGGGCCATAGGCATCTAGCAGGTCGCTAGCAGAACACGCTGAAGGGCCGATGTTGTCAGGGGGGTGGTCCTGCGTAGGTAATTGGAGCGGCACTATCCAGGTCATCCGCCTCACTGTTCTCGGGCAGGGTGGGATCTATAGGCACACTAGGAAGCGCGGATTTCGTGACCTAAAGTGTATTATGTAAGTAGTCAATCAGGGCCGCCCCATCTCAGCCGCCGGAGAGTTGCAACGAAACATGGAACGGATAGCAGAGCGTGAGGGGACACTATGTACTGGAGGTAAGGTGCCTTTGGCGGAGTACGCCTTGCCAATGTGCCTACCTAGGAATGTCAACGGCCCCTGCATGTTGCCTTGAAGCCAGAGGTGACAAGCTAGAGATGCATACATCACCAACCAGTAGCAGCGTGATGGCCATTCAATCTCTTGCTGACGCTTCGTGCTCTTACACGTCCGTTCACCAAGGCATTCTTTGATCCAAGCAAGGCAAAGGGTTTCGTGACGTTGGAAGGGTGGCCAGGGAGTGTCTTACAAGTTATGGCTGATCCATGCGTGTTCGTTGTGCCCATCTTGCTACATTGAGCTACCTAGGGTCACGTCACGTTTGCTGTTGACATACGTCCAGTCCCGCTGCTCCGTGTTCCGGGCGCTCTAATTGCCCATATGCATGGTGTTTTTGCTTGGCCTGTGGGTGAGTCGACTCTACGCTCTCTTTTGCCTCCAAGCCTCGGCCCTCTCTCCTCATCGCGGGGTCTTTGCCATTCGTTCCGAACAGGTATGCCCTGCCCAGTCATCCCATATAGAACTCGCCTGTGTCTTATGTTGGGTTGTCGAGGCTGGGAGAATTGGACTCTTCTTCTGGGTTCATCTCTGCTTGTTACCTCAACCTTCAACTGCCATCCGAACCAACCTCACATCTGCTTAAGCGTACTATCGCATCTTCTCTTCTTCTCATCTTTCAAAACACCGACCGTCATTGTCAGTCTGGCAGGTTTTCGCGTCACTACTGCTGATGATCGCGGCTCCCAATTTTCGTCCGCGCCCGACACCAACAAGTCCCATCCGCCCCGCCCCGTCCCCTACTCCTTCTTCGACTTACCTGTCATATTTCTACTTTTTCGTCTGTCTTCGTCATTAGCCCTCTGATCGATTACTTCTTTGACTGCTCCCCCCGCGTGCCACCGCGTGGCTGATCAGTGCCGCCTTTGCACCACATCCCAAAGTGGTCCAAAGTGTTCAGGGTCGTGCGGCCGACAGACACCCCAGCTCTTGGGTCCCATACAAAACAACAACAACAACAACAAGAACGACGACGACAGCCTGTCACAGGATCCCCCCCCCGCGCAACCCTTCGTCACGCCGTCTTCAATCCTCCGTGGCTGTCCATCGACAGCGGCGGTCAAATTCGCAATCGACTCACCCCCCATGTTCAGGCCGCCGTAGGTCCTCTTCCGTCGCTCGAACATCCAGCTCCGGTTTCGCGACGTCTTCATGGTCTCGCAGCCCGACTCTTCGACGTCCTTGACCTTGCGAGGGCCTTCCTCGGTCGTTTCGCGTCCCTCCCTTTCGCGCACGAAGCGATACAACAGGTCACATGTCGGCGTCTCTACCAGCATTCCTCAAAATGAATTTCCTACATTTAGCAACTCGGGCGACGTCGAGATCATAGTCAAAGTTTGCGGCCACCAGAATCGCTATCTACTGCATCGCCATACTCTCACCCGATGTTCCGGCTTCTTCGAGGCGAGTACAAGTCTTGAGTGGTCCAAGCCCGTTTCGGATGCCGCTTCACTCGAACTCGGTCGCATAAGTGACGGCTCCGACTCTGCTTCTGCTACCACCACCTATCGAGCCCTGACTACGCCAGCCGGTGTTCGGAAACGATGGCGCTACGAGCTGGATCCGGGGACCGGCGATGGGGATATACCAATGTTGGTGCAAAAGGACGAAGATCGGTCCGACGTTGCTGGGTCTGGGCCTGAATCTCTCTTCGGCTGTGGTGTCGCTCAGAATCGCCACCAGCCTTTACCCGCCACACGCAGCAGGACCTCGGACCATTCGCAATCCTCCTCCGGTCAAGGTCAACCCTTTTTTCGCTCCGTGGCCAATCTGAGCTTGATCCCCGGTTCGAATTCAGCCCAATCGCTGTCTCAAGCTGATCAAGACCTGCTCAGAGACTACGACAACCTCTTTCGCATCTTTTACAATTATCCTCCGGCTTTGGACGGGATCAATATCGCCGACGCCTACGTGCAATGCAAGTCGCTCCTCACTTTGGCGGATCAGTATGACGCGCTGGCCGTAGTCGGCCCCAGAGTTGATCATCACTTGCTGCAGTTCCAGTCGAGGCTTTGGAAGCAAATTGCCAAGTATCCCATATCCTATCTCCGCTTGGGCTATCTCGCACGTAGCAAGGTAATCTTTCAAGAGGCTATGATACACGTAGTTGGGCAATGGCCAGCAGGAGAACGCAGTTTGCGGGCTGCGCTTCCAGATATTGTCCTCGACATCATCGAAGATAAGGTGGATGAGCTCGCGGAAATCGTCAGCCGTATCGAGGGCCGCTTATTCAGAATCAGTCTCTTGACAGCCAGGGGTGAGCGCGTTACACCTAGCACGTCGTACTTAGATTGGCTCGCCGTCAGTTTGTTTCGGCAGTGGCTGGCCGACAATACCAGTCCATCGATATTCAAAGACTCCCGGGATGGCCGTGGGGTCGAGCCCCAGCAACTTGCCCTCCCAAATTCGGTGCCTCCACTGGCAAATGTTGGTCGCACGTATCGAATACTTGGGTCGTCATCCTCGTCCTATCTTGGTCATGACGAGTGCAAACGGTTCCTTAAGTTGACGCCTGAGCTGTACAGCCGCGACAATCTTCGACGTTTTGAGAAGCGGATTGATGAACTCAAGATGATGGCTCATGATATTGTACGACCCTTGATGGGAAGTGGCCTCGAGTTGGACATTAGCAGTGGGAGAACAGCTGATGGGATTGGTTACCTCACCTGCACCACCGTCGGGGATCATGATCTTCCATGGCACGTTGAGTGCTGAGGTAGAGGAAGGAGGAGGACGGGGAAAGGAAGAGCGGCTCGAAGCCCATCTGCAATTCGCAGACAAGACGAAGAGGCCTTAGTCGGTCCTCTGACTGATGATATACGACACTACTGAAATGATTTGTTAGTATGGACGGATGTAACCTTGGATACCCAACGACGACCTTGTGTGCGACGAGATAAATTTGGAGCCTTCTAGACAAGCCACTAGACTTCTCCATAATATATGTATATGTATCGAAAAATGATCAGCATGCCTCAGTGTGAGGTATTGTTAGTCGTCTCCAGTGAGATCTATGATAGATACACTACGTTGCCTCGATGACTTCGTTACCGAGCGCTTCGCCAGTCCACATGCCCTGTCCTCTTTTTCCTCGTCACTTATGTCAACCTCTTTGAAGAACCCGACCGCACTTTTACGAGGCACCGTCTTGTATCGGCGCATCGGTTTAGATTGAGACGTGCTTGGCCTTTCGTCGACAGGCCATACTTTCGAATCTAGGGTGGTTTGTGACAATGCATCTGGGCTGGCAGTTTTGCAAATAACCAACGAAGGCTCATTGGTCTCCCTGTCACCCATACCAAGTTCTGGGCTAGTCCTCTCATCATCAATGAGCGATGCAAACGTGTCCCTCGACGCCTGCTGTCGCCTGGGAGATCTGGTGATGAAGGAATCCATCCTGGTCTGCTTTATGGATCTCTTGCTTTGGGGCAGAGGGGGGGGAAGGTCTGAAGTCGTTGCCCGTATCCGTTCAACCTGGCAAGGCACTTGTGTTTTGGGGACTGCGGGTCGAGCAGACATTTTGGGCTGCTTAGACGTCAGAGTATCGTCGGGACCGCACAGATCGACCATATCTGGAGCCGATGAGCCGGTCAGCGGCGCACAAGTAGGCGCAAGCGACGAGTGCAAGGGGCTAGACGACAGAAGAACTGGCTCCGAGGGCTGAAACTTGGTAATCCTAGGCATATGTTGTGAGCCACCGTATGCCCAGGGGTTCTTGTGCCTGGTCGGTTCTGCGGCAGTCGCTTTCCCGGTGGAACTGGATTGCTTACTTCGACTGGCCGAACTTCTCGCAGAGCTTGAGCGTAGCGATGCTGCTGTCACCACTTGAGCTTGGGCAGAAGCTCGTGGTAACGCAGTGGGTGGTCCCGGATGGATGTTGCTGCTGTTGTTGCTGTTGTTGTTTGTGTTGCTGTTGCTGTCTTTGGGTATTGGCTCTAGCATTCTACCTGCGTCCCCCATAGCCGTAATTGTTGACGCACTTTTCGTCACTAGAATCCATTTGTCGAGACCACCTGCTTCTTTTGCAGCAACTTTACCCGTCCTATTTTTGTTGACTTTTGTTGCGACACGAGATTTTTCTTTGGCCCGTTGCGTCTCTTCCCAATCCTCCACGGTGATGGGAACGCTGAGTTTGAGTAGGGATTCCGGCAGCCAGATGGATTCGGCGATAGTAGGATCATAATTGGCCCTGGCTTTGGACTTTTCACTGGTGATGTCAATTTCGACATCCGCACCATCGTGAAAGTCATCGTCGCTATTCAGTGCTAGCCCGTGTCGATCAAACGAAACAGGTTCGTCTTCCATCTCCTTTGACATATCCAGCCCGACAATGTCTGCTGGGACATGCGAGACCCTCAGTTCAAGTATCCCGTCGGTGCTATGGTGATTTCGGCGCCCAGAAATGCGTTTGACGAGGGCCGCCTCGTTCCGTTCCATCTGGTCTGTTGTCTCGTCGCAGCGCTCAGTGAGATGCAGATCCAATAGCTTGTGCACTAGCAGGCTCTGGGAGAGAACTCTGGTCAGTTTCACTGCGCCGGCTTTGTTGGCCCATTCGAACGTCTCGTCAACGAAATATCGAAGACCTTGAACGTCTATTTGGCGGTTCCAGTGGGTTCTCGCCCTCAGCTGAGCGATAGTCTCGGCATTCGATACCACTGGATGAGTGTAGTGGCGCAGCACTTGTCGGCTTGGGAATTCGTCGGGAATGGCCAGCGCCTTGTGTTTCGTCCGGAAGAAGCCACCCTCATTTGTCCGAAGCTGGTGCTTCAAGAAGGTCCTCCACTCTTCAAATTGCACAGGCTCATCAATCTTTAGTCGACACAAAGACTTGCCAAACCCTGCCTTGGCAGCCTCACAAGCCAGCTTGACACCACAGCCCGGAACACCTTCTGGGATGTAATCACCACCACTCATCAGAGCGACCAAAACCATGCCCTCTCGATCCAGGCCGGTGCCAGCAGATAGGAGCACGTCGACATCGTATAAGCTGACGTGGGTTGGCGTCTTGGAACCGCGGATTCCCTCTGAAGACCAGTTTCGAAGTGTTCTTGTACATCCAAACATGATGGTGTCGACGTCCTCGCTCAGCACGGCGTCGACAATGCCTTGTTGTTGTAACAGGGCGCACTCTGCCTCAGCCTCGCCGGGTGCATCGTGTACAGGAAACCCGAAGAGTCGGATAAGTCTCTTGGCCATCGCCGTTGCCACTCCACCACCTTTTCCCGAGCGCTTGTTGCGTTTGAAGGCAGGCTTGTGAGGGCCATCGAACACGAAGATGGGATGTATCGCAAGACCCAAGAGTCGTACTAGGCGATAAAATAGAGTTCTTATCGCAGGGTTGGTGCCGCCTGGTAGGCAGTCAGCATGATACCTAGAAAAAACACTGTGACACAGCTGTACCTCGTGCTGCCTGGGTCTGAAACTGCCAGATAGCAATATCAATGGCGACGCGCAGTGGCCGGCCAGAACTCTCAAGGTGCTCAGTTGCCAGCTTGGCCAGGGAGACTCTCTGACCTGAGCCAAGCTCACGGTAGATGCTGAGGAAGTGATGTCAGCCACGTAGAGAAGAAACATGACAAATGAGTTCTCTCACCCCTTGATACCCATGGTAATGTGCTGGTCGAATGTTTTGATCGGTGATTGTGAGCCTTGAATGAAAGCAGCAAGCTCCGGAACTAGGATACTGTTTAATGCTGCTGATCATGCCCCCAAAAAGATTGGAGTGCGAATGACCAATCCGATGCCGTTGAGGACTCAATACATGTCCGTATCGTGATACTCAAGGTACGTCTCAAGAAGTTCGCTGCCTGCAGATCAACAGAGGTTGGGAGAAGAAGCGTTCGTTCCGGGCTGTTTCACAGCATGATAATCCAATGCCTCCTATGTGTTGCGAAACTGAAAATGGCTATACCAAGAGCGCTCTGAAAAGCTGGATATACTGTAGTCGTTGACGTCTTCCACCTAGTAGGTGGGTTGTTGCAAAATAGACAGCAACTAGGTTGGTTACTCAGGCTACAGTGCCACTCCGCTGGGTTAACATTGGCTGCACCCGATGGTGGAGGGGACTTGGCGAGGCCGGGGATGCGCTAGTGCACTGTGCAAGCATCGGGCCACCGGGCTTGCAGTCAGTGGCCCCGCGCGTTGAGGTGCCAGGGTGCGTAGTGTTGCTGAAGTGCCAGCTCCGCCAACTTACCTAAGCCCGCCGCACTGCCTGGAGTCGTACCTGCAAGGCACGAAGCGCTCTGTTGCGCATATCTTTTGACGTTCGACATCATTAAGAGTACGTTGTCGGAACTGACAATATGTCGTCCAGTGCAGGCCCAAGTCTTGCCCATCGATCCGTTTCGAACATTCGGACCGAGACTGGTGGCGGCTCCAGTCTTGGTGGCCCTCTCAGCCCGCATACGCCGTCCCGCACGGTATCGTCTACATTTGGCTCGCCGTCTAGCTTACGAGCCGAGGAAGATATCGTCGTAATTGAACTAGGATCTCGATTCATCCGACTTGGGTTTGCGGGTGAGCCAACACCCAAGGCGATCATCTCACTCGGACCAGAAGAGCAACGCCGGGTTGGGGATTACCGTGCCTGGGACCCGGACCACCAAGATGACTGGAGACGACGCCCGGGAGGCAAGGCCTGGGGCAATGATCATCAGCTCTGGCAGTACGATTTGCGATTAACAGACCTGGGTCTTGTCGAAGACAAGATTGATCGCGCTATTCGAGAAGCCCTGACCAAGTATCAAGCCGCTGCCACCCGCTGCTTTCTCTGGCTCGTTGCTTACTTGTGTTACCCAGGTTCCTCCTTATCGATTCGCGACCTCGTAGGACTGCCCTCGTCCTTTCCTCATCTGTACCTCTGCCGCTCCTCGGAGCTGCCCTCGATGTTCTCTTCCACCGTTTCCAAGCACCAACAGTTTCGCTCATGTCTACCGCGGTGACGTCTGCCATTGGAGCTGGCGCTCGATCTGCGCTGGTTGTGGACCTCGGTTGGGCAGAAACGGTAGTGACGAGTGTGTACGAATATCGCGAGATCCGTACAACGCGGACCGTCCGCGGAGGCAAGATGCTGGTTGATGAAGTGCACAACCTCCTCCAGGCTGCCTTGTCAGAAAATCCTGCCCAATCACAAAGAATACGCCAAGAAAAAGAACATGGCCAACATTCAGTGAGCTTTGAGGAGTGTGAAGAAGTGGCACGTCGTATGGTCTGGTGTCGTCAATCAGATAGCGACCGTGTGTTGGCGGCAGAGCAAAGGCGACATCAACACCACGGAGAGGGTTTGCCCACAGTCGAGGAGCAGGATGAGTCGGCACCACCATCGCCTACGGTTCCTCAGCAATCGAAGGGAAACGTTGAGATTCCGGTTCTGTCTATTAGTCCATCTGTGACCTTGACTTTGCCATTCCAGCAACTATCCGATCCGTGTGAGACTACCTTTTTTGCGCCGCAATTCTGTCGTAGCAGCTTCGACGACGACGAAATACCGGTTCACCAGCTCATTCACCAGCATCTCTTGCGGCTGCCTATCGACGCTCGGGCCGTTTGCATGTCTCGCATTATTTTCATTGGTGGCTGTTCCAGAGTGATTGGGTTACGACGCAGAATATTTGACGAGCTGCTGCACCTCGTTGAAGAGCGCGGGTGGGATCCTATCCAAGGCCAGGCACCGGCAAACTACAAGAATAACTCGCGGCTACGGAGAGCCACGTACCGGCAGACTACCAGTGGCCCAACAGAGGTCGTGCTAGAAGAGGGATTGACAGAAACTAAATCAGACTCGGCACATAACGCTCCTCGAGATGCCGCAGACATCATCGAGGACTCACTTAGAAAGCGCGACAACACATATCCAAACAAACAAGGCCAACTTCGACCTTTAGAGTCGCTTGGACCATGGGGAGGCGCCAGTTTGACATGCCAGCTGAAGGTCGCAGCGATGGCAAACATTGATCGCGAGCTTTGGATACAACATGGAGTCAACGGTGCTTCGCGGCCTAACGAAATCGATGTCAAGGCTCAACAGCGGCAAAGCATGGGACCAGGGGGCTTGATGCGGGGAGCTACTGGCGGGAGCATAGCAAACTGGACGCTGGGTGCGTGGGGCGCTGTCTGACACGGAGCTCCAGAGTTGAGCAGAACATTGATGAAATGTATTGTCAAGGGAGAACGAAATCGTCTCAGCGGAACAAACCTTTCATACCAGACCTAACGATATGTAGACTCTAAGAATGCAGGCATGGGCTGTAGCCCAGGAATGATACCCCCAAAGCATGGGAGTTTGAATGAGTATGAACATTCGAAAGAAGAGAGACGGGAGAACAAAAAGTATCTGGTTTCCGTCAGCGTAGAGAGAACCTTTCGTATATTGCATTAAGCGAGGAGCGGGAATGCATAATATCGATACCATTATAACCGATTTGAGAAACATCACCTTACACTTCCTCGGATGATGCATCAAATAATTCAACTTGAAGTAGAGAACTCTCTGTTAGTCACGCCAAATTCAATCAGTCGACATGGGAAACTTTCCAAGTTTGACGCATCGCTCGCCCAGGGCCGTGAAGCTGTCACCTCGACCATCGTCTCCGGCGCAAAGGAACGGCATCGTCACTAGTCGCACATTTGCTCGCGCATTCGCCGATACAAAACGGCCACCTACTGCGCCCAAGCCGATTATCGACATTAGGCGCATCCGGGAAAATCCAAGTCTTTTTGAACAAAATTGTCTCGACCGGAACTACGCTGTCCAGAGCAAGAGCCCGGCACGCATCAACGAAATATTCACACAATGGCAGGCTCTTCAGAAAGACAGCCGGGCCGTGCGAGAAAAGTCCAATCTCCTCCGTCGTCAGATCGCCAATCCCGCCTCCGTCCGCGACGATGCCGACTTCGTCACCTTGAAGGATATGTCTCGTGGACAACTTCTTGAAGAAGCTCGGTTGCTGAAGCAAAGTTTGTCGGTAGTCGAGCAGAATGAGGCGAAGCTGGTCGAAGAAATGGAAAGCCTCGCTCTGGGTATTCCAAACCTCACCAGCAAGGTTACTCCTGTTGGCGATGAACCGCTGTTGCTAAGCTACATAAATGACCATCCTATTGAGCCCTCTAGTGCGTCTGACACAGTCTGGAGGTCTCACATTCACATCGGATCGGAACTCGGCTTACTTGACTTTGCCGCCGCCGGCACCACCTCAGGATGGGGGTGGTATTATCTCCTGGATGAGGCGGCACAACTAGAGCAAGCTCTCGTTCAGTACGCTTTGGCTGTAGCTACCAAGCACGGCTGGCGCCAAGTCTCACCGCCGAGTATCGTCTACAGTCACATGGCCTCGGCATGCGGGTTCCAACCGCGAGACCAGAATGGCGAGCAGCAAATCTATGCCCTCGCACAATCTCAGGACGACGTAGAAAGGGGCAAGCCGGAGCTCAGTCTTGCCGGCACTTCGGAAATTCCTCTTGCCGCTATGAAATCAGACACAACGCTGGACGCTTCGGAGTTGCCAATGAAGAGGGTTGCCGTCTCCCGATGCTACCGAGCCGAGGCCGGTGCTCGCGGTGCCAACACCAAGGGACTTTACCGTGTTCATGAGTTCACAAAGGTTGAGATGTTTGCCTGGACAAGCCCGGACGCCGACGAAACGGGTGATGTTTTTGAGGAAATGCTCGATATTCAGACGGAGATTCTCGGTTCCCTTGGCTTGCACTGCCGCGTGCTCGAAATGCCCACTGCCGACCTCGGTGCTTCGGCCGTTCGGAAATGCGACATGGAGGCATTTTTCCCATCTCGCCAAGAGTTGAATGGCGGTTGGGGCGAGGTCACTTCTGCTAGCATATGCACCGACTATCAGACCCGACGACTTGCTACCAGGGCCAAGATCAACGGTAAACTCACGTTCCCGTGGACCGTCAACGGGACCGCCCTCGCTATTCCAAGAGTGTTGGCGGCACTCTTGGAGGTGGGATGGGATGAGAAGGATATGTCTGTTGTTATTCCGGCTTGCCTACGTCCATGGATGGATGGGAAGGAGAAGATTGTGCGAGAGAATGTCTCCTCGTCGTGAACGTACGTATGTTGGCTGGCTAGGCTAGCTCGCATTACATTGCCCCTCCATCGGGAAAAAAAACCATCGCACCAGAGATTCATTCAATCACTAGCCATGGTCGGGCTCAACAGGCGGGGTCATATTCAGGTCAAACACTGACATACCGAAAAAAAGAAGTGATGGTCACAAACTGGGAAGGAGAAAAGATGATGGCTATTTCCGCATCTCACTAGTAATACGATAACAAACTTTACCTGCAGGGTGGATCATCCTTGCCCCACGATGCAGAAGACAAATACAAGACAAGCAAGCAGCCGACTATTATCTCTTACGCAGTATGCCAGAAGCCTCGCAGGATGCGAGAATTGAATTGACCACAGGTTCCATAGTCGCCATAATTAGACCGTAGCAACACCGTAGCGAAATCAGGTTGTGCTCTCATTGTTCCGCGAGTCCTGTGGCCTCATTTGCTGGCGTCTCGTCGCCCAGCGTTGAGCTCACGCCGCTCTCCACCCAATCGCTCTGTGGGTCGCTTCGGACATTGTCGTAGAAATGCGAATAATCGCCATCGCCGCTGGAGTTTTCGGTGCCTTCCGTAACAACCGTCGTACCACGGCTGCTTCGTCGCAAAGTTTCAGTATCGCTCGTATCGTCGCTGCCCAACATGGTTTCTGTTACGACGATGGCATCTTCACGTGGCGCCGGGCTCGGCAGGTTCTCCTCCTCTGTCTCCTTCAGCATATTTTCCTTGTCCAACTCTCCATAGCCCTTTGCAAAGCCGCCTGCCCAGCTAGATTTCCGAAGACCCTTACCACCAGCGCCAGCAGTCCTGACACTCTGACTGCGCTTAACACCTCCTGTTGGCACATTGTTTGTGATCTGGCTGAGCGACAGGATGCGACGCGCGGTCCCCGTCTGGGCTGGCGGCTTCAGACTCCGCTTGGCAGAGAGAGCCAAATTGACTGTGGGTGATGAAATCTTCTCGTTGACGCCACAGTCTTGGCCCGACTTCTGGGTCTGGACACGTTTCCGGCTCATAGCGTCACGTCCCTTGGTTGCCTTTGACATGAGGAGAATGCGGGAATGATCCATGACTCCCTCCAAAATCCGGCGTTCCAACCCTTCGGCGCGAGTCTCCATGTCGTGGAGCTCTTCCCGGCGCAAATGTAGAGCTGTCTCGAGAGACGACACGTCGGCGGTGAGCCTTGTCTTTTGCCGTATCAAGCCATCTTGCTCAGTCCTGAGTCCAAGCACTGATGCTTTGAGCCGCTCCTCTTCCTGCTTGAGGTCAAGTAGGTTTTCTTGGATCTGCTCCTTGAGGGCTAGCTGGCGCTCCAATGCAAGATTGACCTCGTTCAGTGTCTTTTCTCTGTCCTCGTCCTCCTCTGCAATTTTCTTAGTCTGGTTTACCAGAAAGAGTGAGATGTCCGCAGCAGTCTGAAGGACTTGTTGGTGGACCTTCTCGAGTGTGTCAAGCTGAGCAAAAGCCTTCTCCGCTGCATGACTATAGTCGACGAGTTCGTCAAGCTTTCCATGAACAGCTGCGTCATCGTATTTCTCAACCGGAATTGATACATGCTCAACTAGCTTATCGAGCTTTTCGTGTACGGGGCTGTCGTCATACTTCTCAATAGGGACGAGAGAGTGCTCGACAAGCCTGTCGAGTTTGTCGTTCACACCCGCGTCGAGCTTGTTGAATCTCTCGCCCATACTAGCATCACATTTGTCGAGCTTCTCAATCATGCCCATGTCAAACTTCCCGAGTTTCTCGCTGATACCTAGGTCCAGCTTGTCGATGTTTTCATTGATGCTTGAATCGAGCTTACCGAGTTGTTCACTTATGCCGGTGTTAAGCTCGTCGAGCTTGTCGTTCATGCCGGTATCGAGCTTGTCAAATTTCTCGCCCACACCTACGTCGAAACTGTCAAGCCTTTCCCCGACACTTACGTCAAGCTTGTCAAGCTTTTCACTGACGCCCATGTGAAGCATGTCGATCTTCTCAGTCTGGCCAATGTCAAGCTTTTCGAGTCTCTCATGTACGCCTGCGTCATCATACTTTTCGACCGGTAGGAGGGAATGCTCTACAAGCTTATCCAGTTTCTCCTGGGCGGCTGTGTCGTCATACTTCTCAACCGGCACAAGCGAATGCTCCACAAGCTTGTCGAGCTTCTCCTGGACAATCGCGTCGTCATATTTCTCGACAGGCGTCAAGATATGTTTCACAAGCTTGTCGAGCTTCTCTTGTGCAACTGTGTCATCGTACTTGTCGATGGGCATAAGAGTATGTTCAACGATCTTGTCGAGCTTTTCCTGGAGTGGCGTATCGTCGTACTTTTCGGACGGGACCAAAGTGTGCTCGACCAACTTTTCGAGCTTTTCGAGCACTACGGTATCGTCGTAGTACTTCTCTGGTGGTGGCAGAAGCGCGTGCTCGGGTGGTTTCGCTTCCTCAATCCGTTGCTGAATATCGGTGGCCGAAGCTTTGGCATAATCGTAGTGTTGGCCGACGATGGCGAGGACGTGCTTGACAGCCTCAAGGATTTGCGGCTGTGCTTCGCCAACTTGTCCCTGGAGACCTTCAACAGCGTCGATGGCCTGCTTCAGGTGATCACGGGTTTGTTGATGCTCGGCTTTGTCGTCCGTATGGTTCTCGTCAGATTTGGCCATGAGATTCTCCACCCTGTCAAATACAGTCTTGGATGCCTCTTCCATCTTCTCCATTGAATCGGTCACGGCCGCACCCAACGTGTCAACAAGCGATTTGAGGTCTTCCGCAACGGCCTTGGTTCCCAGAACAGCCGCCTCCGTGTCGGCATCGTGAGCTTCTCCCGCCTTCGTTCGGTCTTCGAGAGTTGCCTGGAATTCGTCGTATTTGGTCATCAGTTCCGCGACCCTTTCGTCGATCTTGGTACTCAGGGCTTCCGTCGTCTGCTGGAACTTCTCATCCGATTCTAACTTGGCACCAACTATGCCTGCCTTGGACTCCTCGAATTCCATCTTCATTGTGTCGGAAAGATCCTTCAGCTCCTGTCCGATAGAAGCGTTCTGGCTAACTGTGGTTGAAACACCCTCGATGAGCTTGGCAAGAGTCTCAACTCCGGTGACTCCATCCTCAAGCCTGCTTTTCATCAAAGTCTGGAACTCCTCAAGGAACGTTTTGACCTCTGAGACTCTCTCACCAACACCGACGATCTCGGCCTGGCGCTCTTCACTTCCCTTAGCATGAGACTCGGTCAACCCGTCCAGTCGTGTCTTCAGCTCTTCCAAGGGGACTTTAAGTTCCTGCAAAGGTGTCTTGAGCTCATTGAGGGGAGCCTTCAGGCTCTCGACGGGTGCTTTAAGCTCCTCCAGTGCCGTTGCTGTCTTTTCCAGGTCCTCCTTGGTTGCGAGCGCTGCCAGGTCCGTCTTGAGCATCTGGTCAAAAACATTTTTTATGTCAAGACAAACCGCCTCAACAGCGTCAACATCAGTCTTGGTAACACGTTCGGGGTCTTCCAGCTGTTTCGATGCACTCTCTTTCATCTCTTCGAAGCCCGCAGCGACTTGCGTGACCAGTGACTCGACACTCGTAACGTCGTCCTTCTGAGAAAGGGCGTCCATTTGAGTGGTTATTAGGTTGATTGTCTCCCTGGTCTCCAGGATGATGTTTTCCAGACTGTCGAGATGTTCCTTCCGTACTGCTTGTTCGCCGTCGATGAGGTCGTCTAGGCGGCCCTTGGTATTGCGCAAGATGGTTTCGATAGCTTGCACGTCCTCTTTGGAAGCGGCTTCGGCGCTAGCTGGGTTAGGTGCATCGCTGCTCTTCGTCTTGACCGATTCCTGGTTGATTGATTCTTGGATGCCAAGAATGGCCTCCTCGAGACGTGCCAGATCTTCTTTGGGCACAGAACCCGGGGCATTAAGCAGGGCTTCCTCGATTCGGGTTGAGTCATCCTTGGACACAGATTCCTGAACAAGCCGAAGCATGTCCTCGAGACGAAGTATGTCATCTTTGGACGCGGACTCCTGCAAAGAGTGCAGAAGGTCCTCCATATGCGAGAGATCCTCTTTGGAGACTGGCTCAGTATTGTTTGGCTCTATGGCCTCAACTTTGACACCCAGCTGGGTAATCAGAACCTCAAGATTTTTGATGTCGTCCTGCTTGAGTGCATCTGCGATCGCTGGGACAATCGCGCCATCGTTCATCGTCATCAAGGCTTTGTCATTTTGGCCCTGATGCTCCCGAAGATTGTCGATATCCGATCGAACACTGTCGAGGCCAGATTTCAAAGCGTCCAGTATTTCGTCGTTGGCAGTCAAATCTGCCGGTCGGTTTCCGACCTTTTCGATGCTGATGCGCAAATCCGCTAGGCCGTCATGTAGAGCGTCCAGGATCTCTGTCACACCAGCGAATGGGCGGCGTAGCTCGGCACGCACGCTGTCCACGCCGTCTCTTACTGCTTCGATGATCTCCTTCTGGTTGATCTGGGGAGTGACAGGCACCATAGAAGAGTTGACTGTGTCTCGAAGGGATTCCATGTGGTTCTCGATGGTTGACCTTGAGTCGCTCGAAACCCGATCAACCAAGGCAGCCATTTCATCTCTGAAGGAATCCAGGGTGCCTAGCAAGGTGTCCGTGATCTCATCTTGATTGGCGGTAGTGGTACTGAGATGGGTCATATACTCTTGCATGTCCGTCCTTAGCTTGTCCAGGCCGTCCTTTGTAGCCCCTAGAAGATGCTCAGTATCACGGCTGCCAGCCGCCATGGTATCCTTTGCCTCCTCTGATGCAGCTTGGAATTGTCCTCGCATATAGTCAAGAATATCCTGCAGTCTGGACACAATCTCATCGTTACTGGTTTGATGAGGCACAAGGGAGCCAGCTGTAGGCAGATCGTATCCGCTGAGGCCTTCCTTGACAGCATGGATCATGTCTTCACGTGTGAGTTCCTGGTTGAAAGCCGACGGGGCTACAGGAAACTCGAATTCCTCCAGACACTCACGCACAGCGTCGAGAATCTCGTCTCGTGAAAGACTAGCCGGGGTGTCAACACGGGGTGGAACAAAGTGTTTGAGGCCCTCGACCACTGCTTGGAAGACCTCTTCCCTGGAAGCACCCACAGGGTGCCGATCTAGTTTGACGTAGTCCTGAAGGCCCTCCTTGAGATACTCCAGGATCTCTTCCCGTCCGAGGCCAAGGTCTTGATGTTCAACCTCAGGCTTGTAATTCTCCCAGGCATTCCTGACAGCGTCGATGACGTCTTCGCGGCTCAAGTCGGGAGCCTTGGGCTGTGATGCCTGTGAATCGCGCAGAGCCGCTCTCATGGCGTTGTAAATCTCTTGGTAATCGACTGCGCTTTCTCTGGAGGAGACTGAATTGGCGGACTGTCTTCGGTGCTCCCGGAGTACCTCGTCCATATGCTCCCTCATCCGTTCAAGGCCGTCGTGGACAATCCTTGACATCTCTTCATTGGTTGCTGGTGGCTCCGTGGACACAGCTTGTGTATTGGCCTCGTCCAGTCTTCTACCAATTTCTCGTCCCATGCCAAGAACTTCACCGCGAAGCTCTCTGACGAGTGCCTTGACTTCGGCGGTGAGGCCACCTCCTTGAGCAACACTATCCTTGACGGTACGGATGATCCTGAGGACCTCGTCGTTCACCAAGTCAGACGCCCCGTTGGGCGTTGAACCGGACATCGAGGTTGGCTCATTGTGTAATATCCGCTCCGATCTATGAGTGAGCTGACTTGCGTAACCGGGGTCAAAGTCAAAATCAGTGCTGTTGCCGTCATCATCAAAGCCGGCTGGGCGAGGCCGGTTCCCATTTCCATTTCCGTTTCCGCCATTGCTTCGGGATACGACGACATCGTCAGACTTGGCCTTTACGAGATGAATAAGTTCATCCACCTTGGAAGCTGGAGCAACGCCGGCAAGCTTTTCTGCTACGTCAGTGAGACGAGCCAGCAGAAGGTCGTGTCCCTCTTTTGTGCCCATGTCTCTGATGATCTTGTCCAATATTGCCATTGAAGCTGGAGACTCCGAGTTGCACAGCGATGGAGTGCTCAAGTTGTCTCTGTCGATTGATGCTGCGAAGCTGTTTGGTGATGGTATCCTCGGAAGTGAAAACGGCCGGCCGGCCTTGGACGCAGGAGGAGAAGTGTGATGGGACTTGGTGTCGAGGAAGAGGCTGCTGGCGAAGGGGTCCCGAGAAGACGGTCTAGTCGTCGAGTCGTGGGCATTGTTTATGAGTTCGCGCAAGCTCTTGCGGATGTCTTCATCTCTTGCCTTTGTCGCTTCTTTGAGACTCAACAGATCCGTAGCATTGTCACGACTTCGCCGGCTTAGCTGGGCCATGTCTTTCTGAAGAGCAGTAGCAATATTGGTGAGGCTAAGGATCTGCCCAGAAAGAGCATCCACTGACTGTGGTGCCTTCACAAGAGCTGTGGAGCCGTTGGAGGAAGCCTCGGGCTCCTTGGGGCCGTGAAGCGGCATGTTCTGGATGGCAAGCATTGTTGCAGACTGAGGCGGCGTGTTCTCCCCCAAGATGCTCTGCTGTGACCGCTTAACAGCCGGCCGTATGATTGGTGTCAAGCTTGGGGCCGAGGATGGGGTTGTGGCTTCTTTCTCCACCGATCTTGTGTCAGAGAAGCTATCTCGTCGCTTGGCCGCCGGCGTCGAGGGCCGCGGGGTTCTTTCGGGCGACTTAGTCGGGGATGGAGGATTCGACTGCTGGCCACTCTCCAAGAGCAGACTTAGATCTCGGACACTTCCTGGTTGAAGGGACTGCATCCGTTTGTGTTGAGAGCCTCTGATGAGGGAGCGCTCTGGCGAGCCGTCGGTGTTCCGCTTGGTCAGCGGTGCAGGGAGCATTGCGCTCTCTCGCGCTCTCTCGGTGAGAGCAGCATGGGCGGACTGAATGGCGCTGGAAGTTCCTTTCCTAGAAGTGCCGACGCTGGGCGATTGAGGGTTGAGGGGCAGGGGCGGCGGTGCCCTATCAGGATCTGAGCTATCCCACCTGGTTTTCATCAGTCGACGCCAAATGACAGACATGGCCAGCACATGACAGGAGAGAGCAGAGGAAGTTATCGATTTAGTGGTGTGACGGAGGCCAGTACTTTGGTTGCTTACATGGGAACCAGAGCTCTGCCCTGATCGGAGGACATTGAATGTTGGTGTCTCAGGTGGCGATCCGAGTCCCTCGAAGCTTCACGCTCGACGGGAGCCATTATTCTGGAAGTCAGGGTCTGGGTCGTTGGAACTCAATCCAGAGACGTGTGGCGATTGGGAAATATCGTTAGGTCGTAAAGTCGTGGAATGTGAGTGTGGAGGATGGAGAGGAAGCCGGTGCGATGTGGATCTAATGACGAGTTTGACTAGGTGTGTCTGATGGTGATGAATGGCGCAGCTGGTGCTGCTGCCGTGCTGAATCACACAAATTGGTCTTACTCGCAGAGCATAAGGGTGCCTGTGACATCCGCGAGAGGGAAAATAAGGCAATTAGCGAAGCATGGCGCGAAGCAGAGTCAAATAATTCAAAAGCAGCCAGAGATCTGGACTGAGGTCGCGTCGGTGGTGACTGTTGATATGGGGCACGTCTCAAGAGCCGGGCTTGATGTTTGTCAGTGATTGTGACGTGGGTTGGGCTGTTGCGGTGAGTTGTGTTAGTGGCGATGCCCCCCAACCAGCAATCGAGGCGTTTATTTTGCCCACCCGGGTTGCGGGGCAACGGACTGCATTACTCCCACCTACCTTAGGTAGCGCTGGATGAGCTGTTTGGCTTCGTTGGTTGGGCACCCACCACACCCGGCCGGTGCCTGTTGCAAGGCGGGCCCGCTAGTTAGGTGCATGTACTGTCAATTCGGCAAGGTGCCACTCCAACTTGATAAGATAAGGTAAAAGTGCGACGGGACAGGTGCAAATTGCTCTGTCACCGTATTACGGACGCAGCCGTGTTGCCGAAAGATTCTCCCATTGCAAAGTCTGATAGCAAGAAAGTGACTTTGATTTTTTGAGCCTTTCATGCTTCTAGCGTCCGCGCCACCCGCACAGTTGGCAACTGCATTTCGACGGAGGCGCAGGTTTCTGTTAAATACTAGGCGATGCTCATGATCGCCGCGAGGGATCTGGAGACTCTATTTTCGTATCTTAGACCCCACGATTGCGGGGCCAATATTTGGTGCAAAGGCCATGAAAAAAAGAGAAACTTGATCGTGAAAGACGCATGACCACGTTCTGTCTTGCCTGTCGATGATTACATAGCAGGCAGCCTTCGTCGAGTGGCGCCGAGTGTGGCGGTGTGGTTGGGCGAGCGTTCGGTCAGTAGTTGTGCTGCCGCCTTAACCTTCCGTATAACTGCAAAACTGCAGGGTGAGCTTGCAGTCGCCTCGAAAGATGACGCCCTCCTCCATCGCTCCAGATTCAAATTATCAATAACTTACTGCTACGCGCGGCGAAAGATCAACTCCAAATGGGCAAGGTATTCTCGCCATCGAGAGGTGCCTTAGCCGCAAGGTAAGACTAGAAATTGGATGCACTTAGGTACCTAGGCTGATATGCTACACTGAGAAGGTATCCCTACTCTCCTTGTAGAATCGGATCAATTTATCGCCATATCCGTATCGTCTCGTTAATGCCATTCTCAGGTACCATATGATTGACAAACGGGACGCGATGCGGCCAATGGGTGGTTGCTTTAACCCGAGTAACAGACAATAGTCTGTCTGGTTGGTGGCAAACAAGGTCCGTACTATGGCAGGGGGAGGGCAACGACAGGGGACTCGGCCATTGGGTTACTATGGTAGTTGCGTACGACGAGGGCTCCAGACTGTTGCCGAGACTACGGGGGAACCCCTGTCCCTTGAATCGAATCATTGGTCATCGGACAGCGAACTGACCTGAGACTACGAACACCGCTAGCTCTATCGTGGGTTGTAGCTTGGCGGTCCGTCCTCGGATCGGAGCAGGCTGTCAGGCGGTGGGCAGGCGGTGGACAGGCGAGCCACGACGACGATGACAGCCGTCAGCCGTCAGCCGTCGGTGTGGGATCTTATTGAGGTGGACGAGCAACCTAGCCCGGCCCATGTTAGATGAAAGCGAGAAAAATCTTGACTGCAGGGCCAACCATCACACCGCGAAAACGGGAGGCTGGGTAAGAACAAGGCTAGCGGCCTTGCTGTCCCGGCTTGGTTCCGTGGTTGTGAGGTGCCCGTACGAACTTTCTTGTGTGGATGGAGCAACGGGTTTTGCACATGGGTGTAAATACAGATAGCAAGTTCACAACTTGCAATAGATCAATTGGCTGATTATGGTGATGTCTCGAAACTCGCAGTAAGGCAGGCACCTTCATCAAGCCGCTCGTCCCGTCGCCCTGGTTGTTTCAATCCCTTTGAACCTGCAACTCATATTGCTATTATAGGGCCGCTCGTTGGCCGCATTCCCACAAGTTGTGCCCGGCCCAGTGTGCTTGGCCATGCCGCAATCCAAGCTAGAGCTGAGGGTTCGGTGAACACCACACAGGTACGTGTGTTAGGTAAGGTACGGATACCTAGGTAGGGATGGACCAGATGGACCAGACGGCTACCGCCCAGAATCAGACCTGGCGGCGGTTGTCAGGGGGCCTAGGGCCTGCCAGGCAGGGCCGTAGTCTGTGCCACTGCCAGTGCCAATCTGTACGGCGTAGGTACCTAGGCTGCTAGGCTCGCATGTTCATAGGTCGGCCCGCCGGCTTGGCGTTGGCAGCCACACGCGCCGAGCGGTTGACTGAGGTGGGCGAATCGTCTCGGATTTTTGCGCAGCGTGATTTCCTGGAAGAAGGGGGGAAACAGCTGGCATTGTCGTAGGGTCAGTGTCATTCAATGACGCCGCATAGCAGTCGCGAATTGCAAAGGCACAGGCTCCAGGGTGCCAGATGCATAGGACATCTGTCTTGCGGAAAACGTGATCCAATTATGCTTCACGACTACCAGTATATACTTAAGTAGTATGACAGGTTCGAGAACTCGGATTGGGTTGATACCAGGTGCTTCAATGTTTTCGTCTCGCCCGAAAGTAGCGAGGAAGACGTGATACAATTGCAGGGACATAATGAACCTAGGTGGTGACACAGGCGCCGAGGTCTTGGGGGCCGGTACAGGCCGGGGGGGACTAGGTGCTAGACCAGGACGAGCTCGTGGTCGCGGTAAGTCGAGATATGTAGAGGGAGCGCAGAGGGAGAACCAGGGCCAGAAGGTCGGTCTCTGGCCACAATCAGTGGACGAGTGGGAAATGAAGGTAACAAAACGAAGCTAAGGTATGGATGGCATGGTATTGCATGGTGCGTTACACTTGTCGTGTTAGTGCACCGTAGTGGCCGACGGTCCAACACCAGGTCCAGCTTGTCAATCACGGGCCATGGCGCATAACAAAGCTATGAAATTATGGACAAGTTACCTCGACTTCACATTGCTTTTTCCTTGCTGAGCCATTGCCGTTGATCCTGCTCTTATTTGGTCTTGCGAGAGGTTGAATTGGCAGTGGAGAGGCTAGTCGACTCAAGCTCCCGGGGTTTTCGGCGTTGACTTACCACACGGTACCCGCATTGCATTGCGACTTCTTAAAATGCTGAGGTTGGTTCCGAGGTGGTGGGGGGAGAGTCTCGTCATGACGCTCAAGCTGCACCTCAGATACATAGAAGTTGTCCACCACTTGCTGTATGCTCCTCATTCATCCAGCAACATCGGACGAGCATCGTCTTTTGCAGCACCTTAATTGCACCGTTGCCCCTACCAGCGCCAGTCACAGATCCATGATGAGCGATAGACGGCAGAACACAGTACCGATATAAAAAGAGCACGGGAAGAAGGGAAGAGCGGTATCCGTATCCTGATCCAGTACACACTACTTTCCAGGGCTAGCGGCGCATCAACGATTTCCTTGAGTTTTGCCGGGAGACAGACACGGGGCGCGACGACAGCAGAGAGAGGAGTTCAAGAGGAAGAGGAGAACAGCACCAAAAAGAGAGGGGAAAAAAAAAAAAAAAAAAAAAAAGGGAAGAAGAAAAGAGCAAGAACAAGAAGCTTCACACAGGGTGTACAGGGTCGCCGGGGTCGCCAAATTACACTTTTGGGAAAGACCCCACCAATCGTGTTCGCATGCTTGGAAGGCCGTCGTCCCAAAGATGCATCGTCCAATCATGACGCGTGCAGCCGCTCGTCGGGAGCGCCAGTAGGTCTAGCGTCATCAGGCGGGGGATCCGTTTTATTACCCTCGTCTCTTTCCAGTTTGATGCGCCATGCCCTGTATCTTGGGACACGTACCATGTCGCAACGTGCCTGCCCACCATCCTCCGCGTCTTTCCATGTCTCTCTCACCCTCTCATCCTCGTGAATCTTCTACGGCTGAGGTCAATTGCTCGTCGCATGGCAGGGCGTCGAAGGTTGCAAGGGCAGGC
Source organism: Colletotrichum noveboracense (assembly GCA_026319125.1). Classification (NCBI taxonomy): domain Eukaryota; kingdom Fungi; phylum Ascomycota; class Sordariomycetes; order Glomerellales; family Glomerellaceae; genus Colletotrichum; species Colletotrichum noveboracense. Next base: position 18,850 of record JANUHK010000322.1, on the reverse strand, counting down.
CCCTTGGCCAGTCGCTCCTGTCCCTGTTCCTGCCTTAGCATCCCGGCGCTGTTACTGGAAGAGAACCCGTACCACGACCAGGTGTCCCAAAGGCCTCCACTCCCTACCAAGTTCCAAGGTTGGCTTATATTGTCCCGCTGCCCACTGCGGCCGCTTTTACTGTTTTTTCCTGCGCCTTTTCCGTCCCGTCCTTTGCGCCTGCTGCACCCGGTTTGCATACCTCTGCCTGTCCGTCTTGGACCACCACTGAAGTGCACTCGCCACTACTTCGCGTTTACCGTCGCCTTCGCAACATCGACCCAACACCCCCGCCCATCCGCCTTGCGTTGTATCGGGTTCGTCTAGGACTCTTGCTTACCCTCTACTTTCATCGACGGCTTGGTAAAAGGCAGAACGAGGGAGAAAGAGAGAGAGAGAGCGCGCGCCGCGAGTGTCGTGTTAAGAGGGGGAAAGTCGTCGCATCGCCTTGAAGTGAAGAATTTAATACGGGACTGGGAAACCAGGAAGAATCCACAACCACCACTACCACCACCGACCACCCAACAGTACAAAGACTGAATCAACATTCCTCAGATATCTTTTTATACAATCCTGGAGGATCGGGCTGCACTGCGACCGACGTTACCATTTGCCGTTCTCGACCTCGTCCGACGCTTCATGACCAAGTTTGCAACACAGCCCTAATACTAGCTCCAAAAGCCGCCTCATCGAAACATCGAAGCCACTGTTTGACCGCAACGCGACTCGGTCGGCGAACCGTTGTGTCGAAAGGAAAACAAAGTTCAAATCACTGGCATTTCAGCCTTTGAACCCAGCCGCAAACGTCCATCACAATGGGCTCGACACAATTCGGCAACTTCTATGTAGGTTCCGTCCATTGAATGATAGCTTTCTGCCGGGCATGGTGGCATTTTGAACAGTCTGACTTCCCGCTCATGCTGACCATTTCTACAGAACTTTTGCCGGGATTCAACGCTGCCCGTCTGCAATGTGTGTAGTACCACAGCTTGTGCCTCCATCCCTGACACGGCGTGCGTTGACAGTCTGACACGACATGTTTAGGTGCTTTCCGACAATCACAGCCAGGACGGACCATGGGGCGGCTGCCAATTGACAGGAATTCCTCTTAGTGGCGGTCACAAGCTGGGCAACCTAGGCTCTATTTTGCTTTGCTTCATCGCCATCCTCACGGCTGGTTATTTGTATTTCAGATCAGAGCGGAAAAAGGCTGCTGTCGGCCGGAGGTAAGCTTCCAGCAGCGTTTGCGCATCGCGCTTGTGCTCCGTTTTGGCAACCAAAAGTACTGATTTACCACTTAGGGAAATGCAACTGTTCCTGGTCGCATTTGGTATCCTACAACTATGCGAGATTTTCACCGTTGGAGACTTTCCTCTGGCTGATAATGTTCGAATCGTAAGTGTTACGGCCAAATCTTCTACGGTGAGGTGCGTAAGCTAACACATGCCAAGGCATTCACTGGCATTCACATTGGCATGATAATTGCGGCCACTTGGATCTTAATGCTCAATGCTGTTGTTGGCTACCAAATCGTCGACGATGGAACGCCGTTGTCTATGGGTCTCATCCTTGGTTCCGCCTTCATACTCTTCGGCGGCACGTTATACATCACACTCGACACTGGTTTCCACTGGACCGGATACTGGGACTCGTCTTATCAGTCGCCCCCCAACCGCCACATTGCTCTCTACATTCTGTATCAATTGGCACCTCTCGTCTTTCTCGTCGCCTTCTTCGTTCTTGAGGCCATACTCGTCGTTCGCATCCTCGGCGAGATGCGACCTATGATCTACCTGACGGCTGCCTTGTTGCTATTCGCCATCGGCCAAATTTTCAACTACGTTGTCAGCTCCCATATCTGCAACGGCACTTCGGGCAAGATTGACGGCGCCCTCTTCGAAACGCTCTTCACCCTTTTGGCCGTCGTGACGGTGTGGATCTTCTGGTCCAGCATCACCGAAGACGACTGGCCAATGCCTGTCGGAAACGCATACCCTTAGAGCAGAGATAAGGGACACTCATTGACAGGTCAAGAAGGAGCCGAGGGCCTCGAGCTTCATCGCCATCTTCATAATGGAAAATACGAACTGTGTCGAGAGAGGGGCCCGGCATAGATGGGCCTTAACGATGTTATAGCAACCCGACAGTCACTCACCCCAATGACAATGCCCACCACGGATATTGCGACTCGAAGATTGCCTCAGAATCCCGCCGCATCTCAGCCTACCAACTAAGATACCCATAGCTCTCTGGCGTCGAGGCAGGGACCAGGCACGTTGGTGGTTCCCAAAGTTCGGGAGACAACGCACCGAAGGAACTATTGGGAAACGACAGCAGAAGATCAGACCGCGATACGGTCATGATAATGGAGAGACAACCCATCGGGTTCTTGGGCACACTTTTCCAGACACTCTTTCACGAATGACCATTGAGGGCAGACTATTCGCACGATCATTTGATTTGAAGGCACGAGACACGCATGGCGGTTTTTTTTGTTTTTTTAATTCGATTCCCCAACCATCGACGGAGTTTGGACACGGTGCTAGGCAGATCGGCTGCCTGATGCGCTGCCATGAGAGTAGTGAACGGCGTCTTCTCGAGCTGCGTGCGAAGATGGCAGTAGGGTGGTTGTAAAAGTGGTTTCCCCTAGTCTTGCTTGGATGCATAATGACGGACGCCCCCCCGCCTGTCGATTACTGTACAGCGCATGGCCTTTGATATTTTACGCAGTTATACCCTGACGAAGCGACTAATGTATAAGAGGTCGAATGATTGAATTGACATATTGAAGCATGTCGGAACACTTTCCATGTTAGACCGGGAGTGACTTGTGACGATGTCGTTTGCACTATCTACTTTGTAAATGGAAGCCCCGTCGACGAAGATTGGCACCTAGGAATCATTACGTGCCTAATTCCGGCAGCAGTGGGCAGACAACACAAGAGACCTATAATAGGCGCAGATGCAAAGCAGTAGAAGAATGATTACGGATGCGAAGGAAAACACTGAATTCACTAGTGGTTCAAATCACGTCTCTGCTGAGGGTCGCCAACATGGAATGGAATTTGGGTATGTGAAGCAACCTGGCAAGGGTCGTGCACCAGGCCAGCTTTTATTGGCTGTTGGGGTCAGCGCAGGAACTAGACTACGAGGCTGCGATCTTCTCCGCTACAGCCTTGCGACCCTGTTTGCTCATTTCATCCAACAACGACAACTCGCGAAAAAGTGCAGCATTCGTGCTCGCCTTTCAAACAAACGCTAGGATCGACCCCGAAATCTCTATGAGAATAACCAATACAAATCCACTAGCTCACACGCACCCCGAAACTACCCAAGCATCTCTCCGTCTAGCGATCCCGACCGACGCCACTTATCATGGCCGACTCCGACGGCGAGTACGTCGAGGACATGTCCGATGACGATCTCCACGATCATCGAGTAACCAACGGAAACGGCGCAGGCGGAAAACCCGGGAAAGTGCGAGGCAAGAAAGGCAAGAGTGGGCACTCCAAGGCGCGGTGGGAGGACGTCAAGCGCAGCTGGGAGGAAGTTACAGAGGGCGCCGACGGCAGCCTGGCGGTTGGTGCAAGTCTTGAGGCTGAAAAGAGAAGGAGGTTGCTCAAAGATACGACGCCGCTCCAGCGAGGAATTATTCGGCATTTGGTACTTGTATTGGACATGTCATTCGCCATGACAGAGAAGGATATGCTACCCAATCGCTACCGCGTCACTTGGGCATACGCGGCAGATTTCGTCAAAGAGTACTTCGAGCAGAACCCTATCTCTCAACTTGGAATCATTGGGATGCGAGATGGTGTTGCTCTTAGAATCAGCGACATGAGTGGCAACCCCACCGACCACCTTGAGAAGCTGAAGTCCTTCGAGGGGCAAGACCCATCAGGCAACCCCAGCTTACAGAACGCCCTTGAGATGTGTCGCGGTGCACTTTTGTACGTGCAAACTCCTCCCGCTCTTCTGTTTTGGAACATCCACTGACTGGCTGAATCATAGTCACGCCCCTTCGCATGGCACCCGCGAGGTGCTCGTGGTTTTTGGCGCTCTGCTCTCCTCCGATCCTGCTGACATTCACGAAACGATATCTTCTCTTATAACCGATCGCATCCGCGTCTCTGTCGTCGGTCTTGCCGCGCAGGTTGCCATCTGTGCCGAGCTTTGCAGCCGGACAAACTCCGGTGATGACACTCAGTATAGTGTTTGTATGAACGATGCCCACTTCAGAGATCTACTCCTCGCTGCCACCACCCCGCCCGTCACCCGCACCGCTGCGCAGAGCACTGCATCCTTGCTCATGATGGGTTTTCCATCAAGAACACTCGTTCGGGGTGAAGCCACCGCCATTTGCGCCTGCCACAACAAGCCCGCTCGTGAAGGCTACCTCTGCACTCGTTGCAGCACCCGTGTGTGTCGTCTACCCATCGAATGCCCAGCGTGCGGTCTGACACTCATCTTATCCACCCACCTCGCTCGCTCGTACCATCATCTATTCCCACTTCGAAACTGGGTCGAGGTACCCTGGGCCAAGGCCGGAAGTTCCAAGGCCTGCTACTCCTGTCTCACGGCCTTCCCAGAACCGCCTAGGGCCTCCAAGAAGAGGGACAAGGAAAAAGCGAACGACAATGACGGGGTGACTACAACAACGCCAGTGGCTCCGACCCCAGTGGCACCATCTGAGCTAAAAGGGGTCAGCGAAAGCGGTCGATATGCCTGCACTGTGTGCAACAGCCACTTCTGCATCGACTGCGATGTATACGCTCATGAGGTTATCCATAATTGCCCCGGCTGTCAAAGTGGAACCCGTGGAGCGAGGATGGATGATGTTATTGCGACCAATGGAGTACATGAGCATTAGATAAACGGGACGGCAATGGCTGTCGACGCATGAGGAGGTATCACGATAGTACTTGAGGATTGGCACAGGATACGAGAGAACGGATGAAGGTGCAACGGATACGATCCGGCAAACATTTAATAATAAGCCTATGCTACTATGCTTAGCTGATGAAGAAATGCCATCACCTCCTTATTTGTGGATTTCTGTCCTAGCGGCTCGAAATAATCCCCTGCCCTGTTGTGCTGCGACAGGCAGGGTGTTCCGCGCCAACGCAGCATGCTTTACAAGTTGCCACGCTCGGCCTGCTCGCGCTCAATTGCTTCGAACAGACTTTTGAAGTTACCGGCGCCGAAGCCCTCAAAGTGGTTGCGCTGAATGATCTCAATGAAGACAGTAGGCCGATCCATCAGCGGCTTGGTGAATAATTGCAATAGATAGCCCTGCTCGTCGTAGTCGATGAGAATGTTGAGGGTCTCGATGGTGGCCAGGTCCTCTTTGAGCTCCCAATTACGTTTCTCCGTCTTGAGTCGACGGCGCATGGTATCGTAATATGTGGAAGGAACGGCGATGAACTCTACACCGCGAGCACGCATTGCTGACACGGTTTCGATGATGTTCGGAGTAAGTAGGGCAATGTGTTGCACACCTGGCCCCGAATTGAACACGACGTATTCCTCAATTTGCGATTTCTTCTTGCCGGGAGCCGGCTCGTTGATGGGCATTTTGACGAGGTTGTTGGCTGACGACATTACGATGGAGTTCAAAGCGGAGAATTCTGTGCAAATCTGAGAGTCGTCCACAGACCAGAAGCGGTGGAAGGAAAGGCATTGCTCATAAAAGGCACACGCTGTGACCATTTCATTCCAGGACTGGTTGCCAACGCAGTGGTCGATGCGGGCCAAGGGGGCCACAGGTAGGGTAATGGAGGAAGTCGATGGCTTTGCGGCGCGGAAGCCAGGAAGGAATGGTCCCTTGTAGTTACCCCTAGAAATAAGGGTGTGGGTGGTATCGCCGTAGGTGCAGATGACGGCCGTCAACACATCGCCATGGTCAGGGTCGGCAAGGACGATAGGGGGCTGGATCGACTGAGCGCCTTCCTGGACAGCTTTGTTGTACACGCCCTCGACGTTGTCGACCTCAAAAGCGACGTCCTTCACGGCGTCGCCATGCTTTTCGAGGTGGGCATGAATCTCACGCAGGAGCTTGCGCTCCGCGTCAGAGATGGGCTCATCCTCGGGCAGGTGGGCGGAAGACCTCACGGGGGATGTGAAGACGAAGCGGACGTCGTTGTTGGCGATGGCGTATGATGAGATGTACCTGCTGCCAGTCTCGAGTCCCTTGTACGCGACGGTCTTGAACCCAAAGAGGTTATTGTAGTAAGAAGCAGCCTGCTTCGCATTGCCCACCCACCAGGTTACGTGGTCGTAGCCCCGGAAGTTGGGCGGCGGATGCTGCACTGCAAGGCCATCGCCGAGGTCAGTCGATGCCGGATAGGCGGCGGTCTGTGGCGGGGAGTCTGTGATTGCAGAAGGGGACATTGACACTCAGCAGTTTTCGGGGGGGAGGAGACCTAATGTCACGAGTGTAAATATGAATGGATGCTGATTCGTGTGATGAGATCTCCTGAATCGATCCTATGTTGGCAACGGATGTCGGCGTGAGGGAGCGAAAGGGAATGGATTTGGTTGTGCCTGGCACACCGTCTTCCATATAAGTACTTGGAAACAGGGTATATTTGATGAACCTTAAACAGTATCCCAAGGACGGACTTCCGCTCACAAGCACCGGGATATTGTGTTGCCTTGCATTCCACGGCGCATACTGGGCGGTTCCAAATGCAGCAAATCCGACGCCTGTTAGTGGCTAGTTTCGGGGTCGGGTCTCCTCTGATACAATGTCTGACCCGGCACACATTCGTGCTGGGCGTCATCCTGGTCTCGCCTCGATCCTTAGCAGATGGTGCCGAAAGTGGAAGGAGAGGTTGGCGGCGGGTTGAACAGAACCGTGTGTTGAGATGTAATCGCGTGCGGAAACTCGCCGGCCGAGCAGATGGCCGTGGTGAGCCGAGATAAGCCGTCCCTGGCCGGACCATGGGCGCGGCGCGGCTTGACGATCCCCACCATGCTTCGGATGCTCCAGGCTATGCCCGCTATCCCAACTGGTACTTGCCTCCTTGCCCAAGAACAAAGGATGTCAGAGCTGTAGCAATCGCAGCCGGTGTTTCCGTCACTCTCTGGTAAACCGAGGGATGGTACAATGTGTGTGTGCGTGCGGGCGCGCGTTACCCACTACAAATGACGGCATTGCTTATCGCTTCTCCTTTGAAACCCTTCCATAGCCGTTGGTGTGCGGAATGTTCAGACGCGCTTCGGTTACCCGCTGCATCCGCTCCAGCAACATTGTCTGATAAGTCTCCTAGAGTCGCCGCGCAAATTGTCAAGTGTTTCCAGTGCGCGGTTCAAAAACAGTCGGCCATTCGGAGAACCCTCTCCCAATAACAGGTTATCAACTTATTCTGAGCCAGCCCTCCAAGAGAAAGACGAACGGCATACTTCGGGATTGATAGCTACCTTTCAACAAATACCGAAACCATGGCGGTCGTGGGATTGAGCCAGCACGACGTCAATGTGCTCGACAAGATCAAAGATCCTGAATCCGATCCCTCAGCCAACATCCTGCTCGATCCGTCGCTTCCTCGCGACCCTCAAATCACCGACACATCCGTCTACGAGCGTGTCATCCAGAAAGAGAGGGAGATTGTCCTGTCTATGCAGCAGCTGGAGCTCCAATTGGCTGGCTTGAGACCAAAGACGGCGATTGAGCCAGTCCAGGAGTACAGGGCCCTCTTATCGAAGCTGGAGGGTTTCATCTCCGAGTACCCCAACTATGCCAGCGCCAGAAACAACCGTGTGCAGGCACTTCGACGCCTTTATGGGGACACATTGCTACTGGCAGAGGCGCCTGCAACCAGTCAGCGGCTTGTTGAGCATCCTGACGTTGCTGAAATGAGCCTCCAAGCCAAGGTCGCCCTGGAAGACATTGAGAGATCCATCGTGCTTCTGACACCCCGTACAATTTACGGCGCCATGTCGCCCCAAGCGGCTAAGACCTTGTCTCTTGCCTATACACAGCGAGCAGCCATATACCACATGACCGCAAAGCTGGTGCCCCGCTTCAAGGTGCGAGTGGACGAGGAAAGACGTGAGCGTAACTGGAGCAAACTTGAATTCGAAGAGGCGGCGTCGCGCGACTTTGCTTTGGGCGGCAGGTATGGGAATGACATAGCCAAAGGTTTGGCAGTCAGCACAAACCCAACGGCGAAGCTGTGTGGCCAGATGGTCCGAGAGGCGATGAAGAAGGAGTACGGCCCTTCATTCGGTGATTAAAGATACACAGATATAGACCGCGAGAGACCGCGTCTCCATGAACCATGTTGTACTGCTGTGCATCGCGTTTTCTCCCTTGAGCTCTCGTCGTGATATGCAGAAATCCAGATTCAAGAGGAAAACTTTGAGGTTCTTAGTCGCCTGTGTGACACATGCTCGGGTCAGTCCAGTCCACGAAGAGAGGCCGAAGCTATTTTATTCAGCAATAGGGAATAACATGCCTCTGGGCAGCGGCGATAGTCTCCTGAGTCGTCCTGCCTTTCTCTTTTTCCTCACGATTGATTCGCGTGGCAGCAGCACCAAGACCAATGACCAGTGCGAAGACGGGGTCTGCGACCTTTGAGATAATGTAGGCTGGAGGGGCGGCCATTGTGTGCAAGAAGGGATCGCCTTGAGCTTTAGGGTGGACAGAGTGCGAGTAGAAATGTAGTATGTCGTCGTTATCGAGCCTCGGGAACTGGTGCGAACAACGCCAACCCAAGGCGCCCTGCCCAGGTACCTACCTACCTACCTGGGTATTGCCTTACAGAGACAGCACAGACGCTCGGACACGACCGCGGCGGGTGGGGTGTGACGGGACAGCCTGAAAGAAGAGGCTGGATAGTCACGTGATTAGACACGTGCCTTTAGGTCGAAAATCACCCACACGTCGCAGTCGAAATTTCAATTTCGCGCTACAACGAACATTTCGTAGGCAAGCGGTCCGTCGACAATCTCACCTCAGCACGCCCAAAGCCCCGACAACGCAGGTCACCATGAAGTTCCTTAAGGTCGGCAGAGTCGCCATCATCACCCACGGCCGCTACGCCGGCAAGAAGGTACGAATTCAGTCGAATATCTGCGAGCAGCGCACGCAATCCCTCCTGTCGAGGGGGATGGAAATTTCACGTCGCCGGACGAAGATAGGAGGTACTGGGTGGGGGATGTGCATCGCGAAGACGAAACGAAAGAGGAGGACTGCGATCGATCAAAGCGCATTCGACGACCCCGACGACGACGCTGAAATTTCCAATACCGCTCGACTGGGAGAAATTGCTGTTCAACGTGCATACGAGACCAGACAGTACTGACGTCCGATTTATTTTTAGGTCGTCATCATCCAGCCTGTCGACTCCGGCAACAAGGCTCACCCCTTCGGCCACGCCCTCGTCGCCGGAATCGAGCGCTACCCTTCCAAGATCACCCGCCGCATGTCCAAGACCCGCCAGGAGAAGCGCAACAAGATCAAGCCCTTCGTCAAGCTTGTCAACTACAACCACTTGATGCCCACTCGCTACACTCTTGAGCTTGAGGGCCTCAAGGGCGTCGTCTCCAACGACACCTTCAAGGAGGTCACCCAGCGTGAGGACGCCAAGAAGACGGTGAAGAAGGTTCTGGAGGAGCGTTACACGAGCGGCAAGAACAGATGGTTCTTCACGCCTCTGAGTATGTGATACCTTACCGTCCGTCAAGGGCATTGTGCATGGCATCGCCTCGGTTCAAGGGTGACAAATGCGCATGAGCACCTAGCTAACTCGCAATAGGATTTTGAAAAGGGAATCCGTTTCTGCAATCGTCAACAGGTCGGGGAGTTGGGCTGGCTTGTAAAGAGCATCAATTGGCATCTGAGGTCCTCGGTTTAAGGGCTCCCAATGAGAAACCGTTGAAATCAAGACATTTGCCTGTGATACCTCAAAAGGTGTGGATTGAGTTACTGTGACCGAAGAGAGTGACAGAAAGGTCTTTGATGACTGATGGGCACAATTCAGCCCTCGGCCGTGGGAGACGGCCACGATCAATGAAAATGAACACCTCAAGCAAGCCAAATTCAGTCTCTCATCGTTCGTGAATGGGGTTCATCACACACTTGGCAACCGATCCCACTGTCTCGGTAGCTCAAGGTCGACCTCTCGTGTGTTCCAATGGTTTGCAGCAAGCCGCGGCATGCGCACGCCGAAAGCTTGCATAGTCTTGGTGCAAGACGGGATTTTGGGTACAGCTCCATGCCATATTTAACGGAGCAGCATTCGCCGTAGAATATCGAACCCCTTCAAAGAGGCCACCTCAGCATGACTGTGCTGAAGCAACCACACATACTTCGTGTGGCTCTACCGTCTCTGCAGTCGTCGTCACCATCTCTTATCATCATCTTCAACGTCGTGGCTATTTCTACCTTGTACTTTTATTGACTTTATGAGCTTTTGAGTGCAAACCAAAAGTGGGGGAAAATCAGTAGTCGGTTTACAATACTCCAACTTGGACTTCTTAATGCATACCAGCATATTGCGCCTCGGCATGCACACTGCATCATGTAGATGCCCTAGACATTTTGGTTCAAGTTTTTGTATCATTGCGTACGTACATGTCTATATCCTTCGCCGTCTAGAGTACATCAGATTAGAACTTCATGATGCGACCCATGCAACCTAGACCCTCTGCGCTCTGCGCCTTTGCTCTATAGCTGTACACGGGGTAGTTTCCCAAACAAACGTTCCGATCTCCTCCGGATTAAAAAGAAATGGGGTCAATGGGCGCAGGATGAAGAGAAGCTCGTAATATGTACTCTGAACAGGGTAATTTCGTCGCGGAAGAGAATCTGGTATCGTCACATCTCTACGCTTACAAGTAGGAAATGGTAGGCCAAGGAGATTGCGTCTATCCTGTAGCCTATGCCCTGCTGCTGCCGAAATGGCTGTTGACTTCGTTGATCAGGTTGTGGGGGTCGTACTCGGGAACGTATGTGGGTGCCAGGCCCCCAAGCAGCGTGAAGAGGACGAAAGCAGAGAGCACGATGATGCTAAGCTTGCGCAAGATGGGCTTGCGCTGGCCGAAGTCGGCCCACTGGCGGCCGGCCTCGCCCATGTAGCCCTTGATTTGCTCGTAGCCGAGCTTGTAGTAGACCATGCCTCCAAGGGCGATGCTGTAGCCGAAGAACTGCAAACCAGTAACCTGCGTGCCCCAAATCATCATTGACGCAACGACGAGCATTACGTCCTTGAGAACACCGCAGAGGGTCAGGACCAAAGAAGAGGTCTTGCCGATCTGTTGACTATGGTAAGCACGTGAATGTTTCCTTGCTGTGCACAAACACTTACCAAGAAAACGACGGAAACGTTCAACAAGAAGGCACAGAGTCCATTCAGGAAGAAGGTGAAGAGTCCGACGTTGTAGACCTGTTCCATGCTGACCTTGGGAATTTCCCATACGAGGGCAACAGCCAAGTTCATGACAGCACAGACGGGAGCGAAGTAGTAGACAGACACGAGGGGGTCCATCTTGAAGTCGGCAGAGCTGAGCAGGCGCTGGACCATGGTGAGCCGCAGGGCCTCGAAGATGACACCACCAATCTGGTAAATGACACCGATCCAAACGAACTTAATCTCTCCCATCGAGGCAATAATGACACCGACAACGATGATGGAGACGTTAAGGAAAACCTTGAGGTTGGGCTGGGAGACACCGAGGGCCCATCCAGACAACAGAACGGCGACGGGTGTGGTGGCCTATGATTATTAGCGGTTGGGTGTTGAATGTCGGGTCATGGAGTTCCTACTTTGAGCATTTGGATGAAGGCAACGGAGAGATACAGGTAGGTCAGATTGCCACAGATCAAGCTCAAGCTGAAGAACACGCCAATAGGCACGATGGCCCGCATGTAGACACGACCAGTCATCTTGACCGACTTGCGTCCGTCGAGAACAGTAGTCCAGCGCGCGAGAATCTGGGTCATAATGGTCGCGAAGGTCAAGTGGTAGGTCGTCAGGATAACCGGGTAACCTGTGCTCGATTAGCCTTGTCGGCGGTGATCGCTTGTCAGAGGAATCTGGCTTACGGAAATTGAGGGTGTCGAGAATCCATTTGTTGAAGAGAATAACGGAGGAGGACAGAGAGATCCAGACGCTGGGATTCCAAGTCAGCAAAACTTTGCGAAGGGCCACTACTTTGAACTAAGCAATTATTTGGTTTCTTCTTACATGACGTATAGCGCAGGGTGAATGGCAGCCTTGGGAGGCTGGGACTTCTCGAGGTCTGGGTTCGTCGTGGGCAAGATAGAGCCGTTTTCTCCACGAGGGACCTCGCCCGAGACGCGCGTCTTCTCGTCGGCGCCCATTGTGTCGGTACGGTGATGCGGTGTGGTGGGAGAGAGGACACGGTGATGAGGAGGACGTCTGAGGTTAAGATGGAGGGTCGAGGGTGGTGAAGGTGGTGAGGGCGGTGATGTTGGTGTTGGCGGAGCAATTTGATACAGCTCAGATGCCCCCCCCCCAAAAAAAAAGGACAGGACGCGCAAAACGAGAGCGAGCGAGCGGACGGGACGGCCAAGCACTCGTTAAAGGTGTCGTGGGGTAGCGACAGGTACTTTAACAATATGCAATTCGGGGGTCCCAGGGGTAAATGGTAACAGACACCGGTTTCTGGCCTGAGCCGCGACTAAACCTTGGCTAAGCACGGCTTTGGGTTGCAACTGGTGGTAGCTAGGGAAGAAACGAAGAAGGGAACCAGAAGAGAAGGCTTTGGCAGTGCAGGACTATGAGGGATCGAGTTTAAAAAGGAGGCTGCTTGAGGGTGAAGAGGTTTTTTCTTTTTCTTTTTTTTCCTTCGCCTTGGTTCGCCTCTACGTGTTTGGTCCTTGTCCTCCGGGAAGGGGAGAGGGGGGAAAAGGAGGAGAGTGGGAGGGGTGTGTGGGAGGCTTAGTCGGGGTTGGTGCAGGTGCAGCAAGATAGATACCTATGTGTCGGCAATTATTAAAATAAAATAAAAATAAAAAGTACCACCCAGGAAGAGGAGGAGAAGGGAAGGGGGACGAGAGGGACAATCTTTCCTTTACCCTTCCTGCCTGCTTGTGAGGTACCTGCACTCGAACTGATTGACCAGGTTCTGGGATAGCTGGGAAGAGGCGACCTTCTCCTGTTGCTCTGGCAGAGAACACGGTCTGGTTCTGGAAATTGAGGTTCACGTTGACGCGATGAAGCCCGCCCAATCCAGGATGCGACAGACAATGGACCCAGTAGAGGCACCTGCCGACCTGCATCGATGCACAGTCACCGATACTTGACGGAGTGGGCCCTGAGAGCCCCCGACAGGTCGCAAGTAATGCCAGCCGGAGCGCTGGCCGAATGTATCTGGTACGTGAGCCACTCTGAGGGGACCACCGTGGTACGCCACCCTCTCAGGGGCTGCAATGGGCCTAATATTAGTGCTGCCAATCTTGGATAGGGGCCGCAAATCAAGCTCTGCCCGCCCACCCACGTTCTGGTCCTTGGCATTTCACCACCTCTTCATCTACAGTCCCACTAAGTCAACCCCCCGTGATATTACTTTACATGATAAAACACAGGAACTTGGAAGGTCGGAACAACGTGGACGCTCATCGACCCCTCTGCGCCTTTCGCATAGATGTCTTTGATGACTGGATGGTAGCAGCGGCCCGCACATGTGGTTTCGCCTCTCAAAGGAGCCTCTCCCCGGCGTCGCCTCGCCTCATGTCGCCGCGGCTGTGGACGTGAACGTGGCATGGTTGAACAATGCCTGCATCGGCAAACAAACAGAGCCCGGCCCAAGAAATTGCCTTCCACCTCGTGCGGCTGGTAATGTTTTCTATTCTCCCAATCTCTCTAGCCTGACAGAGATCCCGTTTCGTTCCCGGCCGAGCCAGGTCTTATCGAGATCCATGGCCGTCAAATACCTACCTATCCGTATCACCAGCAAACGGCCGAACAAAAATAAGCTAGAAGGGCCAGCGAAGAAAAGAAACCCTCGCCCGTAATTGCTCCGAACCTATTTTTGCTACATTCGAACTGCTGCAGCTGTGGCAAGACTAACGCAAGGTGCGGACTCAATCAACTCCAGACCTGCGCTTGCTTTGCCTACTGGTTACAGGGAGTCGCTGTGGCGGCAAGGAGAGTTAATCTGATGCTCGCGGCCGAGGTTGAGGCTCGCCGTACCTTACCTGTGACTGGCAATTCTTCAATTTCATGACAGACAATGGCAGGCCGTCCCAGTGGCATTCATGATCGCCAGCGACTCCCACGAGTCGTGACTGGCTGGGACCCTTGACGTCCTGCCTGCCTGATATCAACGCCAAATGCGAGGTGCTGATTATGATGCTGAAGCTCCTTCGACGAGACCCTTCCTTTGCGGACCGATTCCGTGAGGCATCTGGCTGAACGCGTCGATACTGGCAATGACGTTCCGGGAAACGGCTGCCGGGACGAGGGTTGGTGTACGATGCTTCAGGCCCTCCCCCGGCACAGCTGCCGCCTTACTTAAAGTAAGAATACGAAGATGGGATGCCGTCAACGACCTCGCACGCCGCACCCGCCTGGCTCCTTCGACTGCCTCAACGACCCCTCTTGGTTCTCGCAGACACCAGATCGTGCGCACCGGCCGCTTGGATCACGGCCCCCGGGAGTGGTACTTTGAGGCTGCCGCCTTCATTCGTAGGGCTCCATCTTCCCTTTCCAAGTGTCATCGCCCGAGACTCTCGGGCCCGTGAAAGGTTCATTCCATCTCCCGTCTTCGGCCAGGTCTCACTTCAGCCTTACTCCGAACGGGCCTTGCGTGGCTGCCACACTCGCCGCATCAAGCCATGCCGTTGTGCGGATACCACTGGGCCAAAACCCACCCGTGGCGCGTGGCATGCAATTCGGGTCACTGCAGTGGGAGCTGCCTGCATCCATTGCCTGCCTTGCAACTGTCGCTGGCTGCGTCTCTAAATTGTAGAGCACGACTTGGAGAGATATGCAAGTCAGCGGTCGTCAACATCATCGGATCTTGCTGAATCGACATCGATTGTCGAGTATAGTACTAATAGGTTGCACTTCCAGCGTTCTATTGACCGTAGCAGGTACAAGGACTAAGTATCCCTCTGAAGGACAGGTTTAAGCGTCAACCTGTATCTCGGTCATCGGACGAAAGTCTGCATAATACCCAATCAATCCTCCTTTGCAACCACAGAAGGGCTTACAAGTTACGACTTCGACACCAAGCATTCTGTCAGCATACGTCTCCACCATATTCTTCAGCTGATGCTACTGTTAATAGAAATGGCTGTTTGGAATGCGTCCTGAATCAGTGGCTGACCAAGTCGAGGTTCATGCGGCGCGTCAAACCGACCCGACCGATCTACAAGAGAGATCCAGTTTGTCTGTTTCAGAGTCTTGATGAGATGGAGCCCTTATCCTTGCAAGGATGCCGGGCTGGCCTCTCGAACAATTGTCTCGTTCCGGGAATCGGCCGTCATTCGACAGAACTTCCTCGCAGCAGTGGGGAAGACACGCACGCTCACAAACATGCCTATCCGTACTCTGTAATGAGTACTGACTGCCGCTGCGTACTGCATGTCCGTACCAAGGTTCGCCAACTGCAGGCTACTCAACTCAACTCTGATTTCTCTCATTAGTACTCAACACCTGCCACCAGCACCACCACTGACGGGCCGATGGGCTCGTTAGTATCTTGGTGATCGGCCCTCACAGCCTCATTTGCTACTCTGCTCCGCAGGTTAGCGGCAGGGGCAATCCCGCATTGGGATGCAAATGTCAATCACCAACGCAAAGAGGCAGCAGGGGCTCCAGGACGGCGTCTGTTTGTAACAACTACCGACGGGTCGAAATTGACTCGGTCTACGGATACCGCGTACTCCATCAACATTCCAACTGAGACCCAGCGGTGACGACAACGGTCAGGATCTGACTGACGGAGGACAAAGGCGGGAAGTTTGTCTTCTTGTAGATTGCCAGACACTCAAATCATGGCATCTGGCCCGAGTGGCACTACCCCTGTTGTCAATGAATTACCCTTGCTCATTTCACCAACAAGCTCAACCGCCCGTCCTGGTCCTCGACCTCGCCCTCGCCCTCGGCCTCTCCTTTGCCCTCGTGGGGGGATGGGCATGGCACGGAACGGCAAGACAAGCCCAGGCATGGCACAACGAGCAAGCAGAAAATGAGAAAGGCCGAAATCAATTTCTCGAGCGACGATCTCTTGCCGAGAGGCGAGATGCAGACCACATTGCACCAACGCGGGAGACAACGATATCCCTGTCCACATCTTGATTGGCGACGCACGAGGTTGATGAAAATGAGCAGATGGAACATGGGCTCTTTTTTTCTTCTCCCCCCGGTCCCGAGCAGGCGATTGGAGCTCCAAGTTTCCAACTACCATCCTCATCTAAGATACCGGACCTCTGATCTCTGAACTTGGCTTCCTTGGGTAATGTGCGGGTAGAGGCGACGGGGAGACTGAAGCACACAGAAAGCACAAACGGCGCACCCGCCGTTCCATTTGGCTCCGGCAGTCTGACTGGCGGCCGATGATGTCCCGACGCCAACGTCAATATGTATTCGTAACTTCTTTCGGTCCTGTCAATTCGTCGACGACTCAAGTCAACAAAGGCCGCGTACTCGACTCAGTCAGTACTCTGGAGGAATGGCCGACTTCTCGCCAAACCGAAACTGTACCAAAGCCGGCGTTCACTCGTCCAATGCTACGCATGACTGATGATCTTGGACTCTGGGGTTGGTGGTCTGAACAACCGAACAAATCAAGCTTGGTTTGCATCATGGATCGATGGTCAGCTGCAGAGTGCCAGGGAAGGTGGGATTGCGTTCAATCTTAAGAGATTGCGCTGGGCAGGGTCCCGTCCTCCAGCGTCGTTACAACTTGTTTTGTGGATGGATGACTCTTTCTCCCACTCTTGCTCGTGCGCCCAAGAAAGAAAAAAGGAAAAAAAACTCTGAAGAGAGGAAAGGTCGGCGGGTTGCTCCATGTCACCATGATGGTTCTCTAGCACGCAAAAGACAAACAGACAAGTTGACGTGGACTGCCTAAAGTCCCGGACAACAGCCAAAACGAGAGAAACCTCCTTCGACCGGTCGCGCCAAACAGTCCTTGGTTCAGTAAGGTCTCGGGTATCTATCCTAGGTAAGGCACCTTACCTTTAAGTGAGGTGCCTACTTTAGCTAAGATAGGTAGGGTATTGAGCGCTGGCGGCAGCGGCAGCATTAGCGGCGAACACTGAACGCAGAGGCAGGCACCGACGCACACGCAAACGCGCAAACACGCAAACACCATGACAGCGATGTAGCTCCCACCAAGTCTGAGCGATATGCCGGAAAACAGCTGTCAGACTAGGAAATGGAGGCGAGAGAACGTGTGAGTGTAAATTGGCAGTGGGTTCGGCTCGGGACATGAGAAAATATTGGTGCAAGCCACATCAACAAACCCACTCCTGCACAGCTACAGGCATCATATGTCTTGATGTTTTAGACGAGAATTACGCCGCTTGCTGTCAACGGGGAAGCGGTGTCGGCACCAAGTTGCAGAGACAGCGGTCAAGTTAGTAGGTGATGGCTTCAGGAGCAGTCAAGATCTACAACAGCAAATCATTGCCCCGTAACGAGCACCGATAGCCAGAGTCGTTGATTGAAAGAATATGGTTGGATGACAAGCTGGGTATGGAGGGCGGACGGGTCAAGGGTGTCGACGGGATGGACCACTCGGGTCCCTTGCTTTTACAGCGGCAAGACAAGGAACCTTGCACAGGTTGCGTTGATACCTTCCTTTCCCTCGAGGTTGGTGCAGGAATTCTTGCCAACGGCTCTGCTGTCCAGGAGGCGGTCAACAGCTGCCTATGCCATCGGCTTGGCGGTCTGTCACAGAAAATGATTGCCTGGGTAGGTCACGTCAGGGTCGGGACGAAGGGGCAGGCGTGCAACGCGACGGGGCATGCCGCATCAGGGCAGATTGGAGCTTCATCAATTATAATGATGACTGGCCATGGGGCTGTTTGTCTTCATGTCAACGCCGGAAACCGGAAGGCTAGATGTACACCAACTTATTAGTGAGGTATGGACGAACGAAATTGAATGGTGATCCGGGCACCCAGTGCGGTATGGGCGAGTGTTTTGTTTCCCCCGATGCGTGGGATGCGTAGGTAGGTTGTTTACTATATATTAGTAGAGTGTAGATGATGAATCCACCAGCCATCTCATTGATTCAATGGACCGTGAGGGCAATTGATGAGGAGCAGGAGGAGAAGGCCGGGACTGGGACTGGGACCGGGACCTGAGGCGGGGATGAGGACGGGGACAGGCAGGAAATCTTCGGTTCCACGCCCCCCTACTAGTGCAATGGGAACGGGTTGACGGGTGTGTGTGCGTACGTGGTTTATGGACCATGGGGCAAGGAAACCCGGGAATTCTGGGAACGTGTCCTCGAGTCTTTGGGGAAGCGAGGGCAAGCAGCCTCCACAGGCATCTCCAGTTCCCTGTTTCCTGACGGCCCAGAGGGAAAAGACCAGACCAGACCGCAGCTCACTCGAGTGGAGGGACCCGTTCTCATCCCACCCGAAAAGCCGACCTGGTATGATGCTGGATTGAACAATTGACAGTTGGTTGACTGAGTGAGCGTGGTGAGAACGGTCGCCATGGACTTTCACATATGCAACTGAGAGATTCTGGTGTTTCTGTTTCCAAGCGTCTGTCTGGTCTATTGACAACCCGTGCTTCTCCTCTCCCTCGTCCTTTTACTTCTTTTTGTCTTTGTTCTCCTTCTTTCTTTCCTTCTCCCTTCCCCTCTCCTGTCTTTCTAAGTTACCCCCCCCCCCCCCCCC
>JANUHK010000321.1:0-43127 GCA_026319125.1 Colletotrichum noveboracense | reverse complement strand
TCCGTCTCTTCCCTACCGCCTGGATAGCTATAGAGAGGAGGCTAACTAGTTAGGTAGCTAGAAGGTCTACTTCTGCTGGAGTAGGTGTATCCCCTAAGGTAGGCAGGGCTGGGATCCCCACCTTCACCAGGTCGGCAAGCCGGAGTAGGGCTAAGTCTGAGACTATAGGGTAGCTAGTCGGGTACCTCTGTTCCTAGGCTTTGCTTATAGGTATAATAGTCGTAATAGCTTAGTGATCAGCCCCTGGATGTAGGTGTGCGCTGATATAGGCCTCTGCAAAGGGGATATTTGAGAAGGTAAGGTTGAGTGTATAGCTATGGGTATGGGTTGGAGCCCCAGCTTCCCTAATAAACTTAAGATTATAGCCTTCAGCCTACTCTGCAATATCGCCCCCCTGGTTCCGGCTAGGGGATCTAGGCTCCTAAGAGGAGTAGCAGGCGTTCAGGTCCCCAGCAATAAGGGCTCTCTCTAGTGGGTAGTAATCTAGTAGAGCGGTAGTTATGTAGTTGATAGCCTCACCTGGTGGCCTATATATATTGATAATTATTAGGTCACTAGCTTTTAACTATAATATATCTCTTATTAGGGTAGGTCTTTATTACTATATTTATAGCCTTAGACTTTTATATATATGGGTTATAACCCTAGGCCTTATGTCTCTGCTGTTCTAGAAGTTAACTAGCATATAAGAGTTATAGCCTGGGTGTGTGTTAATTTGCATCTTATCTCTATAGCCTATCCAGGGCTCCTGGATCAATACTATATCGATCTGATCTGCCCAGCAGAGCTCTAGGAGAGCTGTATGAGCTGGGCTGATCTTCCCTATGTTATACTGGGCGACCTATAGTACCTGTGGAGCGGCTATTCTAAGCCTACTGCTCTGAGTTGAGGTTGAGGTGTGTGTAGGTATTGATAACGTTGTAATTAGGCTTCTGAGCTACCTGCTGGGCCCTGCTGCTTAAGCTAGCTAGGGTATGCTAGGTAGGTAGTGGTGGTAGGATAGGGTTATTATTAGAGAGTTCTGCTTCAGCCTCATTCTCATCTTTATCTATACTACTAGAGCTTGCTATATCGCTAGCGTCTGCTATGATAATTGAGTCCTGGGTAGGGGTAGGGGTGCGTGGTCGCTTTGAGCTAGGCTGAGGGCTTGTTGAGCTGCTGCTGGGCTGCTGGCTGTAGGCAGCTTGGCTACCTGCCTGGCTGCTCTAACAGAGGGCCTCATAGGCCTTCTGTCCAGCCTTTCAGATCTAGGAGAGTTCCTTCCGACCTAGAAGGGTAGGGGAGCTGTTCACCACTAGGGGCCTTGCTGGGCAGTCCTTGTGGTTAGCTTGGAAGGGGCTGGCGCAGTTAGCACACTTTAGTCTAGCTGTGCAGGGCTAGGTCTCATGAGAGCTAGAGGGCTTGCTATAGTTGCTATAGAGTGGCTGCTAGTTATAGTAGCAGTTTGAGTGATATCCCTGGCATCTAGGGTTATGTCTGGTTAAGGTCTTCCTTTTCTGGATAAGCTGAGACCTGCTGCTTTAGTTGAATAGTCTGAAGGATAGTACTTCTGTAGAGAAGGATATAACCTAAGAAACTTCGTTTGTGATAGGGTTTACGCCTAGGTGGGATTAACAGGCTTGAATAGGCTTTCGCCCTGTTTGAGTGAGGACCTCATCTTCTACTAGGGTAGCTAGGTTGAGGGCCTCCCTATTAAGAGACTATAGCTTAGTGGGATAGCGTGGGATAATATAAGTAAACCACTTAGTAGGGGTTTCAACCTTATAAGCTCTTAGGCTGTCTGCTAGCTTCTGTTTGTTTATAAGTAGGGCTTATTAGACCTGCTTATTCAGGGGTCTTATTGAGTAGCTAGTTGCAATATGGTATATATGTGGGATATCTGCTAGTTGGAGGCTAAGGGCCTGATAAACTGTATGGCGTAGGGTGAAAGGGGTATGCTTCCTAGCAGCCCTTAGGCCCTCTTTGGGGATATGGGCAAAGACCTGGAGGTCCTCTTTTAGCTGGGTTACAGCCTGGGGCTGGGTCTGGGCTTGAGGCTGGGATGGGTTTTGGGTGCGGGCTAGGGATGCGGCTGTAGTAACAGCTGAGGCCGCCACGTTAGCCTAGTTCCGGCTTGGGGCTGGGGCTGGGGCTGTCGTCTCGTTGCTTATGAGCCTCTTTAAGGCTTAGATTACGTGCGCTGTAGCCTCCTTTGCGATCTGCTTCTTAGGCCCCTCAAAGCAGGAGACCATGTTGTCCACAGACTGGGCGATAGTTATAAAGACGTCCTTTCAGTCTTTATAGTGCTTTGCTTCCTTATTAAGAGCCTTAAGGACAGCTCTAGTAGCTATCCTAGTTACGTTTGAAGGCCCCTTAGCTGTTAAGGGGGTTGCTGTAGAGGTGTCAGGCTAGCTTCCCACGAGGCTGGGCCAGGGTGGCTGGCCCTCAGTACCGCGGCGGCATTTAGCCCTTGAGGTTGAGGGCGGCTCTGGAGGAGATCTAGAGCCTCGATTGGGGTTGGCTGAGGAGGCCAGCAACGGTCCAGAGCCCGCTGGAGGCTGCGAGGCCATCGCGGGAGGGCGCT
Organism: Colletotrichum noveboracense; assembly: GCA_026319125.1. Lineage (NCBI taxonomy): Eukaryota > Fungi > Ascomycota > Sordariomycetes > Glomerellales > Glomerellaceae > Colletotrichum > Colletotrichum noveboracense. The sequence goes on along the minus strand of JANUHK010000321.1, from coordinate 40,564 downwards.
GGGGAGAGAGGTGAAGGATTTTCAGCTGTTAGGGATTTTGGTGGTAGCCTACGTATTGCACTAATAGTGGATGCTAAGAAAAATTAGGCGAAAGGGAAGGTGCTGAAGCTACTGTAGATGTCGTGGGTTTCCGTTGAATATTTATCTAGTGTTTCATACTTAAGGAATTCTTCCTGGATGGGTTTGAACTACTTAAGGGCTCTCCCTCGTAGGTAGGTGGCTGCATAGACTACTTTTTCAGTCTAGTTAGTGAAGTTGCTATAGTGGAAATTCTGGTAGTTCTTGACCTGGATCAGGAATCCTTTGAGGTAACTAGGGGTGCTGTTGTAGGTTATTGGAGGGCTAAGCTTGAGTTTCTGTCGTCCTCCTGTAGGGGTGGTGATGATGTTGGCATCGGCCTGGAGTGTGTTGACTTCGTTTTTGAGTTCTTATATAGTGGGGTTGTTGCCCTGTCCTCTTAGGCGGAGAACCTTGTTCTTAAGGTCTAGGATACGTTAGGGTCTGTTGCTGAGTTCTTGTATTATTTCTTTAAGTCCCTGTAGTTTAGTAGTGGTATTATTGTACATCCCTTAGATCTTAGCGATGTCCTCATCTCCCTTCTTGACTCAGTTCCAGAGTTTTTCGTAGGTTTCCTTCTTAAGGGTGACTTCATCGTCTGAGTCGACTGCTATTAGGGCTCCTTTGAGTTCTTCGGCTAGGCTCTTGACCGGTTGTTTGGAAGAGGCGGAGCTTCCTGGGGTAGGTGATTTGGTGGAGGCGCGAGAAGACATCTTGTCTGTACTGTTTAGTAGGTATTAATGGTCAACTTACTGAACAGGAGCAATCAAAATGTTATGGTCAGCTATCTGACAGTAGGGTCTGCTAATAGAAGCTGGGGATTGATATGTAGTAACAGTACACTGGGGTTGTGGTCTGGGTTGTAGGTTGTAGGCTGTAGTAGATCAGGTCTTTTAGAGGCTAAGGTGATCAGTCTTAGGCTTAATAAGTAATTTGCAGTGAAGGTAAGCTGAAAGTATCTGAAGATGTTTATAAAGTTGATTGCTGAAGAGCTATGGAAGTCTGGCCATAAGCTAGGCTTAGTGTTACGACCTGTTATGCATGGATGACAGTTGACCGACCCACTCGGGCGTCGGACGGCTAGGACAGGACATTTGTACTGCAGGATCACGGGAACAACAGGGACTCACTCGGAAACGGAAGAACTATGGTATAAGTCACGTGACAATAAGATAAGAGATTAGATCTGTACGCTAAGAATACGGAGGCTGTACTTGGCAAAGATGGACTCCGTTAGGGCAAGGAACGGTAACAAGAGCCAAGAGTACTGTTCAGAACTTGTATATAGTATGACCTGAGCCCGGCTTATGGTCAGACTTCCATAGCTCTTCAGTAATCAACTTTATAAACATCTTTGGATACTTTCAGCTTACCTTCACTGCGAATACTTGTTGAGTCTAAGACTGATCACCTTAGCCTCTAAAGACCTGATCTACTACAGCCTACGACCTACGACCCAGACCACGACCCCAGTATACTATTACTACGTGTCAATCCCCAGCTTCTGTTAGCAGACCCTACTGTCGGATAGCTGACCGTAACACTTAGGTCATACTATATATAAGTCTAATTCTGAATATGTTCCTTTGTACCTAGGATCGTTTTGGATCATTCTGATCTAGAATGATCACTTGGCCCCTAAGTCGTGTTGGATCATTTTGATCCAAAATGATTGTTATCTTATCTTTACGTGACTTGTACTATAGTTCTTCTGTTTCCGAGTGAGTCCCTGTTGTTCCCGTGATCCTGCAGTACAAATGTCCTGTCCTAGCCGCCCGATGCCTAAGTGGGTTGGTTAACTGTTATCCTGCATAACGGGTCGTAACAATGTGGAAGATATAGCTAATACCCTGCTTCAGAAGCATAGAGGCTAACCAGTTAGGAAGCGTTAGACAGAACGCTTTATTAAGCGACATCTAAAGCTTAAGACGTGTTTTTCTCGCGTCTATAACTATCAGAGAGGCCTCTGTAAAGATTCTGCAATTATTAAGCTATAGTTCTAACTAGTAGCTAATATGCAATCAAAATATAGCATCTAAGACTATAATTTCTATAACTTTAATGAAACCAGCTTTATAATAGGTATAATTCACCTTAGAATAGTGGTAACACGCTCTAACTGGATTAAGAAGCCTAAGAATATCCAGCCTAGTAATTAAGAATAGGCGACAGCAATTTGTTATATTAGTAGTAATAGTTATATAATACTGCCTTTTTTAGTAGTCTAAAGCTGCTTCCACCTCACTAGTTAGTACTCTAAGGCTTAGATTCTAGATACCTAAGTAGCTAAAATAACTTCTAATAGATAGACAAATAATAAGACTAGTCTAAAATAGCTTCACCATTTCAATAAACATATAAAGCTATAACTAAAAAGCATATATTAGATACTAGTAGTTAATAGCTATAAAAGCCATATCAGCAGCAGTTTTAAAGAGTATTATAAAGAGAATAAGATTATAACTCTTTACTTACCTTCTTATTTATCATATCTTACTCAGCCTCTTAACGTTAAGTGTTATAGTATATTAAAGCGGAGATATAGCTCTCAGATTAAGCACTTTATCAAAGCCCAGATTACATATATCACTAAACCAAAGTTCTTCCTTACGTTCAAAGCCGCCTTTTTTCAAACCTTTAGTCTAGAAAATATATTTAGGGGTTTTAGAGGGGCTAGGCTTATTCCTTATAACCCCTAAGCTATGCTTTTAAAGCTTAATATGCAGTTACAGACTCTAACAGCCCTAAATACCCTAGTTAAGTCACCCAATACTTAGGTTTCTAAGACACCTCAAACCACTAACGAGGCTCTCTATCAGTCTTCACTTATAAAGGACAGAATATCTAGGCATCAGGGAAGCTTGCTAACTCTAATTTATAATATAGTTAATAAGCTTTCTAAAGGTTTACAGTCTATTTCTCATCTAACTGCCCTTTTATAAAAGGAGGTATAATATCTTCAGGATGTAAATATAGCTCTTAGTAAACAGCAGAGAGCTAAAAGAACCTAACTACAGGATAGCAGTGCACTAGATAGATCATAAGCTAGGGAAATTATGACTGAAAAGGGGATTATTAAGGAAGAAGGCTGTGAGGAAGAAAAAAACAAGGGGTCTTCAAAGCGTCGTCAGATAAGTTTGCAACACTATGGTATCTATCATAAAACCAGCCATAACGCAAGAACCTACCTAGAGACTGAAGAAATCAGTAATTTAAGTGATTCTAAGTAGTTATAATTAATTAAATTAATTATGGTTGAGATATAAGGGTTTTTAGTTCAAAATATGGAAAAAGTGTCCCAGTCGATGATGGTGTCCCGCTTAATGATGAACCACGTTAGTAATACTTATTAATTACTAATTATTTCTTTTTATACTCTACTAATTATTTTATTATTATATTATTATATAACTTATATTATAGTTCTTCTATTCTAAGTAAATCCCTATTATTCCTATAATTCTATAGTATAAATACCTTATTTTAGCTACTTAACGCCTAAATAAGCTAGTTACCTATTATCTTTATATATAAGTTATAATATTAAATCCCTTCTCTAAAAGTTTTATCTTTAAGACTTAACATAAATAAGTTAGTTATTAGTTTTAAATTAGGGACCTATTAATTATATTTCCTAATTTACTTAAGATATTAATACTATATTAAGTTATATTTTAAATTTCAAGTTAAATATTATTTCTACTCTTTATTATTATAATTATATATTATTATAATCTTAATAAAATTAGCTTTTATTTTAATCTCCTTATAAGCTATTTATTTATTGCTAGAGTAGTCTTAATATTATATAATACGTTTTAATATTAATAATATTAAACTAAATTCTTTTTCTTTTTAACTTAAATAGCTTATCTTAACAAGTATAGTTTTACTATAGATAGTACTTCTTTTATATTTAAGTTTTTCTCTTTTTATTATATATAATTAATAAAGTTATTGTTTTCCTCTTTATTGTACTTCTAACTTATTAATATCTTAAGAAGTAATATAGTTAGCTTTAGCTTTACTATTAATTAGTATAAGTATTATTTACTAATTAATAATAACTTTAAGTTTAATATTACTTTTATATCTAACGTGGTTGATAAGCGAGTGGATCAGACAAGCAAGTGGATCAGCCGACCGCGCGAAACCATCTTCCACCTTACAACCCACACGACGCCACAACAAAACAATAACATCACAGATCAAAGAAGCTCAATTGAACCTAGCTATCCAGGCTATCAATTGAACCCCAACTCTTAGTATTCAAGCTGCATCCCATATCTACTTAGTACCTTTTTCAACCTTATGCTATCGTTTAGAGGGAAAGGGATCATAACGTAACACTATACCTAAGTTGCGAAATTTGACTGCGCTTGAAGAAGAGAAGCTAGTTGAGTATATTCTCAACCTAGATTCCTGATTGTTTCCTCCCTGCATCAGTGGTGTGGAAGATATAGCTAATTAACTGCTTGCTGACTGCGATGCGCCCCTGGTTGGGAAGCGCTAGGCTTCAAACTTCGTTAAGCGACAACCACAGCTCCAGACGCACTTCTTTTAAAAATATAACTATAAGAGGGCCTAATGCAAAGATCAAGATATAATAAACGTATGGTTTCACCTTATGGCGAATATAATCGCAAAATATAGCATTATAGACTCTAATATCTATAACTTCAATAAGATTAGGTTTATAATAGGCTAGATTACGTCTAGGATAGTTATTATAAATGCTGAAAGGCGTTCTAATATGAAAATGATATAGCCTGGGGACTGCAAATAGGTTATAGTTATTCAGGCTATTAGTTCGTTAGGCTACAGCATTCTGCTGTATATTATTATTACAGGGCAATATCACCTCTCCAACTGGTATATAGAAACAGGTCTCCCGCGCGACTGGGTTATTGTAACGTCTGAAAACAGATAGATAATAAATAAAAGAGGTTTAGACTGGGTTAAACACTTTAATCAGCATATAAAACTGCTGGCAAAAGGTAAATATCACCTCTTCATTATTAATAGTCATAAAAGTCACCATACTGCTAACTTTGAAATATATTATAAGGAAAACAACATCATTACCCTTTATATGCCAGCCTATTCCTCTTATTTACTTCAGCCCTTGGACGTTAGATGTTTTAGGCCCTTAAAGAAGGCGTACAGTTAACAAATTAAGGATAAGATACGCCAGGGTAATACCTATATTACAAAGGAAGACTTCTTCCCTATATTTCGCAACGCCTTCACATAAGCCCTCACAGTTAAAAATATCTAGAGAGGTTTTAGAGGGGCTAAGCTTATCCCTCTAAGTGCGGAAAGTATACTTTTAAAGCTTAATATAAAGCTATACACTCTAACACCTTTAGGGTCCCTCCTAATAACACCCCCTGCATAAACTTCTCAGACGCTAAACAACCTAACAGAGGCGTCTTCTCAGTCTGAACTTATTAAGAATTAAATCTCCTAGCATCAAAATAGCTCACTAACTTTAAGTATTAAGGCTATTAAGTATTTATTAAAAGGGGCGTATAGATTTATGCACTAGATTACCTTATTAAGGTCTGAGAACAAAATCCTTCAGGAAGAAAATAACCTACTTAGCTAACGCTAGAGGGTAAAGAAAACCTAACTTAGATGAGGAGGTAGTCTTACTATAAGTGAGGCAGAAGATATTCAATCACAGAGGGAGGCTACAGCCCAGATTGAGGAGGAAACACGCTAGAGTAGTAGCTGCTAACTGAGGACTGAGATAGGCTAACAGCGATATAGCGTCTGCGGGAACACTAGTTATAATGCACGAATATGTCAATTTGCTGAAGAAATGTTTAAAGAAGAGGACCTTAAATAGTTTGAATTTAATTGATTTCCTAGGTGTTGTATATTAGTTGGAAATGTGCTGTGGTCTCAGTCGGCTGATCCACTTGCTTGTCTGATCCACTCGCTTATCAACAATGTTATGTAATATTCAATAAATAAATCTTATATTTATTATTTATTATAATCGGTTTTAGTAAATAAGTTTAGTTTTTTAACTACTTTACTTATTTAAAATAGTAAATCTATTTTCTTTCTTATTATACTTTAGTTAAGCTATTTTTATAGATTTTAACTTATAAAGGTTTAAGTCTATCTTTAGTAATTCTCTACATATATAGTTACCTTTTTTTAGTAATATATTTGGTACTTATTTTATTAATACTTATTTTACTTTATATTATTATTATACTAATATCTTATACAAAATTATAAACTTAGTCCAAAGATTATAAAGTTATTTTTAAATAATATTATATTTACTTAATTATAATAGAAGTTAAATAAATCTTATAAATAGATTTATTATTATATTTCTTAAGATAGAATCAATAATTAAATCTTTCTCTTATATATTCCTTATACTTATTATAGAAATATTAAAGCTAGAAAAAGGTTTGATAGATTTAGTAGTTACTTTTTAGTATAAATTACTTTTCTATATAACGTGGTTGATAAGCGAGCTGCCCAGACAAGCGAGCTGCCCACCCAACCGCGACCATCTCATCTTCTACCTTCCACCTCACGCGACGCCACAACAAAACCATGACATCACAAACCAAAGAAGCTCAGTTGAACTTAGCGATCTAAGCTATCAGAAAAACCCTAAAACTGAGTATTTGAGCAGCAGCTAAGATCTACTTAGTCCCTCCTAGGACCTTAGGCACCTGTTTGAAAGGCACACCTGCACGGCAAGACATTACTGTTACGACCCGTTATGTAAGGATAACAGCTAACCGACCCACTTGGGCGTTGAGCGGCTAGGACAGGATATTTGTCCTGCAGGATCATGGGAATAATAGGGATTCACTTAGGAACGGAAGAACTATGTTATAAGTCACGTGACCGTGGGAATAGTACGGATATAATACAGAATGGATATGTGGGATATGAGTTATCCTAGCTATCTATGGATATGTTGGATATGAGCTATCCTAGCTATCTAATATTAAGGAGGACTATTTAGGACTTGTATATAGTATGACCTGAGCCTGGCTTATGGTCAGACTTCTATAGCTCTTTAGCAATTAACTTGTGATTATCACTATAGATACTTTCAGCTCACCTTCACTGCGAATTACTTGTTGAAGTTTAAGACTGATCACCTTAGCCTCTGAAGACTTGATCTACTATAGCCTACGACCTATGACTACGACCTTAGTGTACTGTTTTAACGTTAATCCCTAACTTCTGTTAGCAGACCTTACTGTCGGATAGCTGACTGTAACACTTTGATTGCTCCTGTTCAGTAAGTTGACCATTGATACCTACTAAATAGTATAGATAAGATGTCTTCTCGCGCCTCTGCTAAATCACTTACCCTGGGAAGCTCCGCCTCTTCTAAGCAACTGGTTAAGAGCCTGGCTGAAGAACTCGAAGGAGCCCTAATGGCAGTCGACTTGGACGATGACGTCACCCTTAAGAAGGAAACCTACGAAAAACTCTGGAACCGAGTTAAGAAGGGAGATGAGGATATCGCTAAGATCTAAGGGATGTATAACAACACTGCTGCTGAACTGCAAGGACTCAAAGAAATGATATAAGAACTTGGTAACAGACCCTAGCGCATCCTAGACCTCGAGAATGAAGTTCTCCGCCTAGGAGGATAGGGCAACAACCCCACCATGCAAGAACTTAAAAACGAAGTCAACACCCTCCAGGCCGCTGCTAATATCGTCACCACCCCCACAGGAGGACAACAGAAACTCAAGCTCAGCCCTCCGATGACCTATGACGGCACCCCCAGTTACCTCAAAGGATTCCTAATCCAGGTCAAAAACTACCAAAATTTCCACCATGGCGACTTCACTAACCAGACTGAAAAAGTGGTCTATGCAGCCACCTACCTATGAGGGAGAGCCCTTAAGTGGTTCGAACCCATCCAGGAAGAATTCCTTAAGTATGAAACACTGGATGAATGTTCAACGGAAACTTGCGATATCTATAGTAGCTTCAGCGGATTTGAGGAAGCCCTGAGGTCCCTCTTCTAGGACCCTGATAAGAAACAACAGGCTGAACGAGAACTAGCACACCTATAATAGAATAAGTCTACTAAAGACTATGCTGCTATGTTCTGATAACTCTGCGTATAACTTAACCTCACTAAAGAAACTAAAATCTTTATGTTCTACTAAGGACTTAAAGATGAGGTTAAGGATGAAATTATTAAGGTTGACTAACCTAAAGACTTCCTTTAGTTTGCAGAACTTATAATCAAAATAGATAATCATCTGTTTGAATGATATAAAGAAAAAGGAGAAAGGCGATAAAACCTAAACTCTGGACGTAAGTATTAGTGGTAACCCCAGCAGAAATTCAACCACTAGCAGAACAACAACAGACCCTGCAACAACTAGAATAACACCTAATAGAGCACTGCTTACAGATAATATAGCAGACCTATAGACCTTAGTATGACCTAGAAAACTAACTGCTGGAATAATAATAGTTAGAAAAATGGTAGTTGGAAAAAGGATAAATAGTGTTATAACTGCAACTAGAAGGGATACTTAGCCTACGAATGCAAGGAGCCTAAGAAACAGAAGTGGCAACCTGTCTACGAACGAACTAAGCAGATCAGCATGGCAACTAAGACACCCCACGCATCCCTGTCATGGACTGGGTGCTATAACGACAACTGTCCCACGCACTAAAGCGATAAAGAAGTATTGGGATACTACCCCTGAAACCCTGACCAGGGAAGATCAGGTTATGACGACCTGATCGAGCAAAGAAACTGGTGAGAAGAGATCGCAGGATGACCTAAGACCCTTGCTATGGCCTTTAGAGCAAACAGTAAGATGGCCTGAGAGACTGTAGAACAGCTTGACGAAATGCTATGAATCTAATAACTGGGACCTGCTAGCTTGTCTACGGCCCTTTAGTTGGCATACGAACAAGAACTTGATGAGCAAGTTGAGGAAGAATCTGACGAAGAACTGGATCACTAATACGACCCTATGGAAGAACAACAACTGCTTAACCTCATGAGCAACTGGACTTTTGGAGAAGGAGAAAGTTTATAATATGACTTGGAAGAACCTTGTGACGTTGCCTGCTAACGTGCTCAGGCAGAGATCACCTATGGGTTCACCCTTAGCGTGGATGATACTAGCTCTGAAGAGGAATCCGACGACGAGGAAGAAACCCGACAGCTCCTTCAGTATCAGACAATCGATATAGAACATGACGAATAATAATGGTACTTCTATGGAACGCCTGCTAACGTGAGAAATTGGGATTACACCCTAAAACTCTATATAGAAGACCACCTAACCCTAAGAAGTGATCACTGAAACTACTGAACCCTCTTTTGGCCTTAATGCCTCTTCGACAAATGCAAAGAACACCTTGGAGGTAAGCATGAATATTAGTTCTACCCCAGAAGATATAACGAGCATCCTATCTGGAACGTTTATATAGTTTCCACTATGATAGGATGGACTATGATTGTATTTGATAATAATCTGGCAATCTTCAGCCTAAGCCTGTAATACCCTATGAGATGTTAGTATGATGACGCTATGAGATGGGAAGAATGCTGAAAGGATGAATGCCTTATATATGCAACCCAGAAGGCAAAGGCCTTCAGACTCCTACAAGAAGGATTGAGCCCACTAAGACTTCGACTCCAGGAAAATCGCCTCATAAAGGCACGATGGGAAGGAAAACATATCACCTACCCAGGACAACCAGAGCAGTCAAAAAACTAGACTTGCCTACTGACGAAGGACTAAGACAGGCAGGAACGATAAGGTCCATTTACCTGGTACCTATAGACCAGAAGACTTATCTACAGCTGAGAGTAACGATTAATAGCAAGGAAGCTACTGCAGTAATTAATAGCAGATCAGAAGCGAACTTCATATCACTAAGAATAGTGAACTAACTAGGGATATAATAGGGAATAAGATAGCACCTCTACTAGCTTAATAATATGGAAGGAGAATAAGTCTAGTATAAAGGTGGAACTATTAAATATAAGACTGCGCCCCTTGAGATGAGTTACTAGGATTAGAAAGAATAACTCTAACTTAACATTATGAATATTAGAGCATATGATATTGTATTAGGAATCCCTTAGTTAAAGGATAATAACCTATGGATAGATTAGAGAAAAGGCTAACTCTACTGGGACTATAACGATCTAGTCCCTGAGCAGCCCTGCAGAAACTAGGCCTCAAATAGATCCTATAAAGGAGCAGTGATGAGATATATCTGCTACCTTAAGACGAAGGAAGCTGCGTCACAACTAGTAACTACAAAGGATCTTGATAAAGAGGAAGACCTGCTTCTGTCTATCCTAGAAGAATATAGAGTTTACGATAAACTCTTTGCAGCTGAACTAGAAACTAGACTGCCTGAACACACCAGCTTTAACTATGAAATACCCCTTAAAGAAGGAAAAGAACCGCAATTTAATAAAATCTACAAACTTAACTTAATAGAAATAGAAGCACTTAATAAATACCTTAAAGAGAACCTTAAGAAAGGTTACATCAGAGAATCAATATCACCAGCAGGAAGCCCCATCCTGTTCATACCAAAGAAGAACAATAAATTACAACTATGTGTTAACTACCAAATGCTTAACGAAATGACGATCAAAAATTGGTACCTGTTACCCCTGATTGATGAGCTGCAACGACTCCTGCACGGAGCAAACTGGTTTACAGCCCTTGACCTTAAAGGAGCCTATAACCTAATCAGAATGAAGAAAGGAGAAGAATGGAAGACCGCTTTCTGAACACGCAAAGGATATTTTGAGTACCTTGTTATGCCCTTCAGCCTTACTAATGCACTTGCTACATTCCAAAATATGATTAACTAGGTTCTATGAAAATTTATAGATATCTTCGTAGTCGTCTACCTCAACAATATCCTCATCTTCTCCCCTATAATCAAGCAATATAAGGAACACATCTATCTTGTACTATAAGCCCTATAAGAAGCTAAGCTCCTCGTTAAACCAGAAAAGAGCAAGTTCCACGCACAAGAAGTTGAATACCTTGGATTCACTATCACCCCTGGACATATCCACATGTCCAAGGATAAAGTTAAGTTAATCTAAGAATGGCCTACACTATAGAACCTGAAAGAAGTATAAAGCTTCCTTGGGCTGGTTAACTTCTACTGAAAGTTTATTAAGTACTACAGTAAGATTAACATGCTACTTATAGATCTCAGCCGTAAGGACTAACTATTTGAATGGAAAGAAGTCTAAGAAACTGCTTTTCAGAAAATTAAGGATTGTATTACTAGCGAGCCAGTCCTGATGATTCTAAACCCCTAAAACTAGTTTGAAGTTGAAACGGACGCCTCAGACTTCGCCCTTGGAGCATAACTATCATAACGAGACTCAGAAGGAAAACTGCACCCCTGTGCCTTCTTCTCACGAAAGCTCCATGGACCCGAGCTCAACTACCAGATCCACGATAAGGAACTTATGGCAATTATTGAAGCCTTTAAAGAGTGGAGATTGGAGCTCTTAGGAACTATTTATGAAGTACTTATGTATACTGATCATAAGAACCTAGCATACTTCACGACATCAAAAGTGCTTAATAAACGATAAATCAGATAGTTAGAATTCCTCTTAGAATTTAACTTCTGAATTATCTACTGAAAAGGATTAGAAAACAGCAGAGCGGACGCTCTCAGCTGAAGACCAGATTATAACATCCTAGTACCAGAAGAAACCTAGGTGATTCTCAAACCCAAGGAGAATAGAGACTTAGTGCCTATATCATAACTCTTAATAATGGCTGAACAATCCAAACCTAGCTTAACTAGTGAATTAGGTGATAAAGCTATTATAGAGTTTCACGCACTCCTGGCATATGGTCACCAAGGAATCATGAAAACCTAGAAACAACTTAGATAACACTATAGAGGAAAGGTCACCAGAGAACGTGTAGTAAAAGCGATTAAGGATTATGAGGTCTGCCTTAAAAGCAAGCCCGCTAGATATCAACCTTATAGTATGCTATAACCTTTGCCTGTGCCTGAAACCACCTAGCACTTTATATCACTTAACTTTATTGTTAAGCTACTGAAGTCTTAAGAACCCCTAATGGGAGTTTATTATGATAGCATTCTTGTTATTATAGACTGACTTATAAAGTATGCCTACTTTATCCTATATAAGGAATTAAGTAACGCTAAAGAATTCGCCTACACTTTCCTCAAATATATTATTGCTAATCATAGAACACCTAAGGAAATAGTGTTAGATAGGGATAAAATCTTTACTTCTAAATTTTGGAAATTAATTACAGCATAACTTAGCATCAAATAAGTAATATCTACTGCATTTCACCTGCAGACCAACAGACAAACGGAACAAATTAATTAAATCCTTAAAACCTACCTCTGCGTATATATTAATTATAATCAAGATAATTAGGTTATATTGCTACTAATCGCCTAGTTCGCTTATAATAGCGCAGTAGGAGAAAGTACCAAGGAATCCCCCTTCTACCTTAACTATAGATTCAAACTAACAGCCCATGGAGAACTAAGAGCAGGCCCTAAAGCAGTAAAAGCTGTGGCCTTAGTTTAATAAATCAAGGATATCTAAGCTAATGCAAGAAAAGAACTTAAATTCGTATGCAAACGAATAACACACTTCAGCAACTAACGAAGGATTGAGGGACTAACCTTAAGAGAGGGAGATAGCGCCTATCTCATATGGCGAAATATTAAAACTAAACAACTAAATGATAAACTTAACTATAAAAAACTTGGACCCTTTAAAGTTCTCAAATAAATCTCACTAGTTAACTTTAAACTTAACTTACTGGAAACTATGAAATGTCACCTAGTATTTCACATTTCACTTCTCGAACTAGCCCCATAAGGATTACGCACGAACGATCTTATCATCATAGAAGACAACGAACTAGAGTATGAAGTCGAACGAATTATCAACTATCTAGAAGAATCAGAGGGATATTAATACCTTATTAAATAGAAAGGATATAGGCATGAAGATAATATATAGGAACCAGCAAAAAACATCACTAATGCGAAGGATAAACTTATAACTTACTAGTAATAGTACTAGGAATGAGAAACCATGCTAGCACCTATTGCATTAATCTAGAAGAATGCAGGATATAAATGAATCAAACACCCCTATAAATATATGCGACCACTAATAGAAGCAGACAGACCTAGATAAGAAAACCTATTTATTCGCCTAGGAACACTAGAAGCTGACTAAGAACCACCTCCTAAAGACACCCCTGGGGAACCCTGTTCCATAGCAACTGGGATAGAGTTAAGTAACCTAAACTTAGCTAATAAGGAAGGAGATAAAGCTATATTGGGATAAACTGTATCCTAATCTCCGATAAAATCCATAGGAAGATGGTTAGAACTAGCTGAAGGAGGACGCACCTCCTCCTGCTGATGCTGCTCCGCCTCTGCCTCCTCTCTCTCTACTTGCTCTAACTCCTCCACACTGTTGATACCACGACGTACAGCACGCATCATTTTCTCGAACCACATCTTCTTTTGCTTCTGAAGACGCAAAACCTTCTCCTCTGCAGCCTGCAACTCGTCCTCCAGTTTTTGATGCTGGGTAGCGATGTTATGAAGCTTGGCGGCCCCTACACCTAGAACGTCGCAGCGAGAGCGACTCAGCTGAACACATTCGGCGCAACGAGAAGAATTGGAAGATGAGACCTCACAGCTGTTGTAACCTTTTCCTTCGCAATAAGAACACGTCGGCATGGTAATGAAATTCTGAAGAATGGCGGAAAGCAAAGAATTCTTTTTAACTGTCTTTTTAGCAGGACAGCTATCAGACGACAGTACAGCCTTTCGTTTTTGGACGCGACCTGATATAGTGTTAGTATTATGGGTAAATCAGGAAGCATGATTGATGGATCCCCAACCTGGAACTAACGACCTACTTATGTTGGGTCTTGAGGGCAAGACCTTTGGAGGGGAGACCTGATGTTACGACCCGTTATGCAAGGATAACAGCTAACCAACCCACTTAGGCGTTGAGCAGCTAGGATAGGATATTTGTCCTGCAGGATCACAGGAACAACAGGGATTCACTCAGGAACGGAAGAACTATGTTATAAGTCACGTGACCGTGGGAATAGTACGGACATAATACAGAATAGATATGTGGGATATGAGTTATCCTAGCTATCCATAGATATGTTAGATATAAGCTATCCTAGCTATCCAACATCAAGGAGGACTATTCAGGACTTGTATATAGTATGACCTGAGCCTGGCTCATGGTCAGACTTCCATAGCTCTTCAGCAATCAACTTGTGATTATCACTACAGATACTTTCAGCTCACCTTCACTGCGAATTACTTGTTGAAGTCTAAGACTGATCACCTTAGCCTCTGAAGACTTGATCTACTACAGCCTACGACCTACGACCACGACCCCAGTGTACTGTTTTAACGTCAATCCCCAACTTCTGTTAGCAGACCCTACTGTCGGATAGCTGACCGTAACAATTACACTAAACTTGTGAAAGCTGACGCTACTAGAAGAGGAGAAGCTAGTTGAGTATATTCTCGACCTAGATTCCTGATTATTTCCTCCCCGTATCAGTAGTGTGGAAGATATGGCTAATCGACTGCTTGCTGACCGCGACGCGCCCCTGGTTGGGAAGCGCTGGGCCTTAAACTTCGTTAAGCGATAACCATAGCTCTAGACGCGCTTTTTTCGCAAGTATGACTATAAGAGGGCGTAATACGAAGACCTAGATGCAATAAATGCGTGGTTTCAGCTTATGGCGAATATAATTGCGAAATATAGCATTATAGACTTAGATATCTATAACTTTGATGAGACTAGGTTTATAATAGGCTAGATTACGTTTAGAATAGTTATGATGAGCGCTGAAAGGCGTTTAAATATGAAAATAATGCAGCTTAGTAATTATGAATAGATTATAGTTATTTAGGCTATTAGTTTGTCAGGCTACAGCGTTCTGCTATATATTATTGTTGCAGGGTAATATCACCTCTCCACTTAGTATATAAAAACAGGTCTCCTGTGCAACTAGGTTATTATAACGTCTGAAAACGGATGGATAATAAATAAAAGAGGCTTAGATTGGCTTTAGCACTTTGAACGGCATATAAAACCGCGTGTGAGTGGTAGATATTACCTCCTTATTGTTGATGGTTATGAAAGTCACCACGCTGCTGATTTTGAGATATATTGCAAGGAAAACGATATTATCACCTTTTGTATGCTGGCCTATTCGTCTTATCTACTTCAACCCTTAGATGTTAGGTGTTTTAGGCCTTTAAAGAAGGCGTATAGTTGACAAATTAAGGATAAAATATGCTGGGGTAATACCTATATTATGAAGGAAGACTTCTTCCCTGCATTTCGCAACACCTTTACGTAAGCCCTCATAGTTAAAAACATCTAGAGAGGTTTCAGAGGGGCTGGGCTTGTCCCTCTAAGTGTAGAAAGTGTGCTCTTAAAGCTTAATGTTAAGTTACACACTCTAACACCTCTAGGGTCCCTCCTAATAACACCCCCTGCGTGGACTTCTCAGATGCTAAATAACCTAACAGAAGTATCTTCTCAGTCTAAACTTATTAAGAGGAGAATCTCCTACTATTAGAATAGCTTACTAACTTTAATTATTAAAGCTGTTAAGTATTTATTAAAGGGGGCATATAGATTTATATATTAGATTACCTTATTAAGGTCTGAGAACAAAATCCTTCAGGAAGAGAACAACCTATTTAGCTGACGCTAGAGGGCTAAAAAAGCCCAGCTTAGATAAGGAGGGGGTCTTACTGTAGGTGAGGCTGAGGACCTTTAATCATAAAGGGAGGCTACAGCCCAGATTGAGGAGGAAACGCGCTGGAGTAGTGGTTGCCAGCTGAGGATGGAGATGGGCTAACGGCGATATGGCGCCTGCAGGAACACTAGTCATAATGCGCGAATATGTCAATTCGCTGAAGAAATGTCTGAAGAAGAGGACCTTGACTAGTTTAAATTTAATTGATTTCCTAGGTGTTGTGTATCGGTTGGAAATGTGATGTGGTTGTGGTTGGGTGGGCAGCTTGCTTGTCTGGGCAGCTCGCTTATCAACCATGTTACTTACTAATTACTAAGTGTTCTTTTTTATACTCTACTAATTATTCTTTATCTTATTATTATATAATTTATATTATAGTTCTTCTATTCGAAGTAAGTCTCTATTATTCTTATAATCCTATAGTATAAATGCCTTATTTTAGCTACCTAACGCCTAAGTAGGTTAGTTAACTATTATCCTTATATATAAGTTATAATATTACACTCCTACTTAATTACCTAAGACTTAGTAGAACTATTAATCTTTCTTCTTTCTTTCCTTCTAACTTTTCTTCTTTATAGTTTATTAGTTAGAGGTATACCTTATTAACTACTATATAACTCTAATAGGGAAATATATAGAGGGAGTATAACCTTTTGTAAGGGGCTGGCCCCTAGGCTTGTTCAACGTAGAGGTGCCATCGATTAACTATTCTAAGCTGAAGAAGGAAGAAAGGACTTTACAAGGGTAGGCACCTAACAGCAGTGAAGCAGGCTGGGTTAGGCGGCGTACTGCGGCAGAATAGTGGGTCCAACGGAGCCGGATCTCGGTAACTGCTCCGGCGAAGCTGGATATATCAATCCGGGCTCTAGCCCGTGACAAATACGATCACATCTGGGCCGGATGATTCAGCTTGAAATTATCTTTCTTCTCGACCGATGAGCGCTTTCCCGCCGTTGCGAGAAGATCTTCTCCGGCACCTCTTCAGGATTGATTGTATACTTTCCCATAGTTTTGCCCTTTCTTCTGTGGTCATTTTACGACATGGAAGTAGCTGGCCTCGCAATCGGCGGGGTTAGCCTCGCCGCAATGTTCACAACCGCCGTTGACTGCTTCGAGTACATCCAGATCGGCCGCCAATTCGGCAAAGGGTTTCAAACTGCCGTTCTGAAACTTGATGTAATCAGACTGCGGTTATCCCGATGGGCCAGGGCTATCACTGACTCCGACTATGGCGTTTCCGTTGAGTCCCAAGACGAGATCAACAAAGTGAAGGAAGTCCTTGGCCACATCATCTATCTTTTCGAGGAGACTGAGAAGAGATCTAAGAAGTTCAATGCCTCAAAAGAGAATGGTGACGCTAGATTTACCGATGGTGATCAAGACGCCGACGTCGAGCTCATCCACCAAAAAATGAAACGTCTTGCACTGAAGCGCCAGAAGCGAGGTACCTTCGCTCAAAAGGCGGCCTGTGCTCTCTATGAGGAGCAACAATTCAACAGGCTGATCGAAGACGTCGGAGATCTAGTCAAAGAACTGGTCGAAATGTTTCCGGCGGCTATGGCGCAGCAACAACAACTCAGCATCGAAGAAGCTGATGATCTACATGGAGAAAAAAGCATCGGTGCTTTACCAGATGCAAACGAAGGCGAAGATGATCTGCTGCGAGAGTCTGTTGCTCAAGTCATGGCTACAAGCCAGCTCAAGCACAAGTTCGCTGAGAATAATGTACGAGATCAAGTGAGAGCCAGGTACGGCGATGAGTTCCACGGAAACGCGTATTCTACCGGGCCGGGAAGTTTATATGAAAAGAATGAAGCGTCGGGGGATGTTACCGTTCATTACGGCGACGCTTACGGATATGGATCTATCTTTGGGGCAGCCGGTAAGCGTCCGAGCGGTCCATAGATTGCCATACCGTGATGGAAGATTGAGGCATGCTTGTCGGGGTTCCAGTTTGTACTAGAAAATCAATGCTTATCAAATTTGCCTTTTGCGAATCCAAGCACCTGATCTACTGTTAGCTGAGTATGACGAGGATTTTGGTCACCAGTTTAGTTTGAGCCCAGCGAGAATTACAATATTTTGAAGCATGCATCGTAGAAAGATGCATCACAAAATAAGCGCCTGTTATCTACAGATTGCCTACATTCATTGAAGGTGAGTTTCCGAGGGTTTTGTGCGCCAAGGGACTAACAGAGCAGGAAGGTTGGCCAAGGGCTTCTATGCAAGCAGTGCGATCTACAAGAACATGAGTGTCGGTATGTTGATTCAACAACCGAGTCGTGCTCCGTCGATTTGGCTACCTTAAGTAATTGAGATATGTTTGCATAATATTTCTTGTTCGTGATTTCCCACTTCGATGTACTTTGCTTAGGGAGGACCGGTATAATGTATTGCACGGTAATCGTACTCGTGATTATCACTCGCGAGAGACCTGGCTGGCCAGAGTCTCAACCTGACATTGCACACTGATCTTGAGCCTTTGGAATCTATACAAAGGTATTTTTACTCAGATTTATGTTAAGACCACCATCTCAAAACAGGAGGGGAGCTTGGGTAGGCTAGAATCCGTTCTTACATGTATTGTCGATTATGGCAAAGTTCGCCGCGAACTATCTTGTACCACTACATGTAAGTGTCAACTATGTGCCATTTTCTCCAAAACATTGGGATAGTAGTGAGTAGAACATCCAGACTTTTAAGCAAGATGGAAGCGAGAAGAAGCGACAGCAACTAGCAGCAAAGGCATCGGCATGGAAGAAAGGACAACGAGAATAGAAAAAGCTAATCCGGACTATCAAAACTTTAATTATTGGCCGCGAGGTGGAAGATGATAACAAAAAGGCGAAAGCTCGTGCACACAGAGGCATCGGTTCGACGATGACAGTCAGAGAGATGTGCCTGCGCGAGGGAAACGGCAAATGCGGGGGATCTCTGAGTTCGTCCATACTGACAAGAGAAAGTTTTAGGAATGGGGTAGTAGCCGTCTAAGAAATGAAAGCAATGAGCCCCGACTTAAAAAATGTTTCGATTCAAAACGGCCACAAGGGGGGAAAGATTTGAGTTACAACTCCAGAGCCCAAGTCTTTGTAACGTAATTAATATGAGGGTTTGCTTGACCCTAGCCTGGTGTTCTGCTATTCAGGCAAATTAGAAACCAGTTCAGCTAACCAACAGTTTCAGCAGACCAATTATTTTACGTCGCGGCAATTGGCGGTTGAATAGCGATATGACTCTGATCAGCGCTACCGCGCACCGCCGCCAGCAGAACCGGCCAATTCCTGTGCCCACACGGTTGCCAAGTTCTGGGTTGGAAGACTCGAACGTATCTGCAAACAGCGATATTCGTGAGCTGGAAATTGCTGAAGGAGCCAATGGTGGAGATGAGAGGTCATATGATATGACGCTACTTACATTTACACAGACTTCGCTCCCTCCGCGGTCAGTATTTACAAGACTCAACCTCCCATGCATTTGGACTCACTCTCGAGTTCATAGTCTCAACAAGCCTTCTGCCTACCTAGACGCTAACAATGACTTTCGCCGGCCTCTACTCCCATAATCATCCTGAGTATCGCCATTCCCAGTCTTTCTGTCCTTCTAGGGTTCCAAATAATCAGCCCGATTACTGAAACGCCGCTATTGGTAGTTTTACTACTCTCTGCCTGCCGATGATTGTACCAGAGCGAACGTGGATTATGAGCTACATCTTTAAATGTGAGTATATGAGGTTTTCTTGGTGTATGTTGGCGTTTCAGGCGGCGAGTGATCGTACGATCTGGCAATTCCAAGAAATAGTTCATCTTTCATAGACGCATTAAGTCAGGTATCAGAAACTGACCACTCAGCTAATGCTGACTCGGTCCATGATTAGACGCCTTTCTCCACGATAACCTCACGGATGCCACCAAGCAAACAGACACCTTGAACGAACAGCTTGCAAATAGCCTCAGCGCGGTAATGAAGGCTCAAGCGTTGCTTGCCGAAGCCAAAAGCGGCATGATGCAGATGCGCGAGTTCATGACCGAGAGAATTCTCGCCATTGACAAAGTCACGGGGTTGAATATTTTCAAGGCTTGGAAGCGCTTCATCTTTCATGGTGCCGGCTCTGGTGAAAACATTCAGTTTGACAGGTTTGATGTATTTGTCAACTTTCGCTTGGTCGATGTCGTGGACGAGTGAGTACAGATTTATCTTAGTTCGACCCATTCCACTACGAAAACACACGGGATGACGTTCTAAAAGCAGGTGGGTAGACTATTTCATGCGCTTCGACATGAGTCTGAACCTTACAGACGAAGAAGAACGTTGCTCTACGCCACTCCTCAGACTGACTTACCTTATTGCGGCGTTGCACGATGAATACGTCTCTTTTGAAGTTGAATACGCCATCTTCAAGGATGATCGTGAGGTCGAGTCACTTCAAGATCTCACCGACGGCGTTTGGTTCATGATGTATCTGAAAGGGATGGGTGTCGATGAAGCCGAGGAAGCTCTCAAGGTGAAGACTCAAGCGCACGAGAATGAGTTCCTGCGTCTATGGCAAGGCCTTACGCGGAACGAACGCACAACCGACGATGTTATTAAGTATGTGACTGGGCTGAGTTATATAGTTTGTGGCAGTCTTGTATGGAGTCTAGATGCGCCTCGATATAAGCTCTGAGATTGGCCTTCATTGTTCAGAGCAGGGCGATGTAGCTGGGTTTATGGAGACTATTTACGCAGCTACAGCTCAGAACATTGAAACGAGGCACGAAGCACTTGGCGTTAATCCCATTAACATTCCATATTCATATTGTCCGAATTGCAGGAGCTTTTCATAAATCATGCTTTTACTGGATCTGCGTCATGACAAACCCTTGCGAAGCCCAAATGTATACATTTCTTCAATACTGGTTTGCGTGCAACTGGCATGAGATGATTTGATCCAGACGCATGTGTATCTGAATAAGTAAGCGGCATGTTACCTTCACGAGGCCAAGATGATTCTCTTCTTCTGCCTACCCCCCGCCTTAAGATTCAGTTTCTCCAGAATCTTCTGGTCTGCGCGCGTACACAATATGCCTACCAGACATGATTAGTCCGCTTGTATTGCAATAGCGAACGGGAAAGTGGTAAAGCCGGATGGGTCGACTCACAGGTAAAGGAATGGCTGCAGGCTGTGATCTGCGAGAGCTTTCCGCATCTCAGCTACGAAGACAATAATCTCGGCATACTCCCAGCCCATGATTTCCTTCAGAAGGAAAATCGCGAATCCCTCAAGCGACTGGTTGATGTACATCCAGTTGCAATCGCCGACTTCCTTCAGCATCGGATCCGCGGGCCATGCGCCTATGGGGATGGGCCATTTCTTCTCAACGATATCGGCGAAGCCAGCCTCGGCCAGGCCTTTTGCTATTCCGTGGTCCCGAGTCTGTGTCAGTGTCTTCCCGAGCTTTTCTGCTGCTTCGAAGAAGATGCTTGCCCATCTTCGGTAGATGTGATCTTTAGGCAGGTTCTCGCCTTGGGCCTGCGATCGGTCCTCGATGTCGAGCTCCTTCACCTCAACATAGCCACCTGGGATAAGATGATCGAACGCCTGTTTGTAGAGAGCAGGCCAGTCCGAAATACTGGCTTCGAGATGGCGAATATGGACGAAGTCGAAGTCGGCGTCCCATGTCCACGGTTGCTCAATGTCATCAACTTGGAATTTGCAGTTCGGGGGAACCCAACCAGGCTGAATGGGTGATATGTCGACGCCGGTAACCTGGGCTGACGGGAACTCATCGGCAAAGTCGCTTGTATCATTCGTTAGTTGCGAGGATGGGTAGATACTCCGCATTGGAACTTACATGGCCCAGATACCTGTACCAGTTCCAAGGTCAAGAACCTTCTATTCCTCGAGTCAGATATCGCAATACCCAGCGAATCATCTTTGAGGCTTACCTGCGGGCTGTCACTTATCGGAGCGAGGAACAGTTTGTCATCGAGGAACAATGTCTCCCAGTAATGCCTTACAAAGAGGAAGGCTGTTAGCTTGTCCATTTTTGAGGCCCTTACGATTTTGCGGGAATGCCAGATACTTACGCGATCTCAAGTCCTTCATTCTGTCTTTCATCGTTCGGGCCCCAGTAATCAACCTTTTGCGTGTAAGTGCGCCCGTGAATTCGACGATACTCGGTAATGCTTTCGCTCAAAGACGCTGTCGACGCAGTGTGGACACTAAATACCAGAATTAGCCTGTGTTCACATCCGCTAAGACAAGGAGAATTAGAGAGCCAAGTCACCTCTGTCCATCTGCCTGCGACAATTGGTCATCATCCACCGCGATGCCTTGATTCTAGTCGCTCTCTGTTAATATGCTTGCCGTCGCTTCGTGACTGCCGAAGTAGCCGTTCGAAATGTGTTCTTTCTTGGGCAACGTACATCGTTCGCCGGATCTGGAGTTATTTCCGGCCCAGTGGCAGCAGTGGCAGGTGGGCTGGCACTGCCGGTGGTGGGCTGAGCTGCGGCTTGCATCTTGGTATGGCTTGATTTCCCGTGCAGTCAGTGTTGAAGAATAAAAGAATCCATGTAGGTTATGGGAGGGAGCGGCAGGCTTTAAAAATGGGTTGAGAAAGAGAAAACATGTTCTTCTACAGGGGCAGTTACCCCTCATTTCTCAGCGAGTTGTTTGCCATTGCTGGTGCTCGCTTGAGGCACATCCACTCAAGATACCGGAGTTTGCGTCCGCCTCCGCGCGCGAATGAGAAACATTGGCTTGTTAATTTGGATGCAAGTTCTAGGCATTTTGTGGAAGGTATGGGCCGACTTCCACAGCCGTCGAGGAACCAACAGGCTGCAGACAGGGGAGGTGACCAATCAATGCGAAATGAAGAAGGCTGTACATGAAGACAAGGGTCTGAGTGCGTTGGTTGAGCCAAGACCTGCTGCATTTTCAGATTTCGGCCAACAGTGAACCAAAGGTTCCACTATGAATGAAAACGGCAGATCGAGAATGGACGTAAGGGAATTGCAGTTATTTCCAGTCTGCCTTAAACTAACAACCAGCTTCAATTTGCAAAGTACTAACCCAACCTCGCCAAGTGATGACGGAGATAATCTCCTTTTCATGATCGTCCTGTTCAAAGATTTCGTTCGACTCGTGTTTGAAGAGACCCTGTTCCAAACACGTCGACCGTCGTATAAGTCGTCAATTCTCCCACCAGAGGAAAAACTTCATTCGCATCTTTTTCTTCTTCGTTGTGGGCTTAGCCTAGTCAACGTGGCCGTCCCCTGTCTTGTTGTTGGGCTTCCTTTTGTGGCTAGTGTTATGTTCTCGACGGCCTGAAAGTAATTCTCCGTGCGCTTATTTTAGTTATTCTCCAGAACAGTGCTACAAGCCGGGGAGAAGAAGACCTTTTCAAATTCGTCTTCCTCTGCCTTTGGCGAGAGCTTCACCTTGACGAAGACGCGACTGAAAATGTGATTAAGTGTGTGACTGGACTCAGTTACATGGCTTGTGGCAACGATAGCACGGAACTTAGACGCACCTCGCTACACACTTTGTTTGCTGATTGGTTCAAGGAATGGCTTCGTGGCGACTATGGCCAACCCCACCATCTATAAGAGCATCTTAAGAGATAGCCTTTCTTTATTTCCTGGATATGTCAGAGTGTTTTTGAGACCTTGGGGGAGGTGGTTCCATCAATCTCGGGTAGTTTATCACAAAGTAATCCCTCACTTCTTACTAAAGTGTCAGCCCCTTCAAACTCTTCAGCGCAGAATCTGAAGCAACAGTCACTCAATTCATGGATATGTTGAAGCAACCATCCAGAAAGAATTTCATGAGCGTCATCCAGTCAAAACAGTCATCTCTCCCATTCTATATTCATTTCAAACGAAGAGTCTGTAAAAATCCCGATTAACTTGCCCAAAATCTAAACTCCTGGTCAAACAGCACCTGATTACGTGATCAAATCCCGAACACCAGGGCCGTGCGCCCGTGACAGTTCTCATCTGGCGACACTGTGCGCTCAGTGCGTCCCTTCGTCGCGTCACCCATGAGCATGAAGCGGTTCATCTCGTCAACGCGATTGAGAGGATCAAACACCCAGAAAAACGGACTACCTGCCATAATCTCATACATTGATCAGTTGAGATACAGGACAGGGAATCAACCATTATTTTTGCCCAGGATTAACACTACAATGCCTGCCGTCACACGGAGTCTCCGGTCGTCGACGCGCCTGAGCGCAGCGGCGCCGGTGGATGAGAAGAAGACAGCCGTTGAGAAGAGCAAGGCCCCCGCCAAGACCAAAGTCACCAAGAAGGAGGCCACAACCAAGACTCAAACGGAAGAGAAAGCTTCGAAAGCAGCTGGCGCCGGTCGCAAGAGGAAAGCCGTTGAAGCCGAGCCGGAAGATGAGCCAGAACCCAAGGCCGAAGTCAAGAAGCCCGCAGCGAAGAAGGCCAAGGTGCGCTTCACCCATACCCCCACGAACCACACTCATTCTCTGACACTTCCACAGAAACCCGCCGCAGGCAAGAAAGAGGCACCGCCGAGAAAGACCAAGGACGAGCTCAAAGCCCTCCGCGACGCATCCGCCTCCGTGCCGGACGTTAACCCGGACGCCGGGCGGAGGGATCCGCCGGAGGAGCGGTACTGGCTCATGAAGTCGGAGCCGGACGTGCGGATTGAGGACGGGTATGAGATTAAGTTCTCGATTGACGATTTGGCGGCGAAGAAGACGCCTGAGGGGTGGGAGGGTAAGCTTCTTCATCACCCTGTCTAAAGACTGGTAGCTGACGGTACAGGCATTCGCAACTACGCGGCCAGGAATAACCTCAGAGACATGCGCAAGGGCGACAAGGCCTTCTTCTACCACTCCAACTGCAAGGAGCCGGGGATCGTGGGCATCATCAGCATCGTGAAGGAGCACTCCCCAGACTGTAAGTACCCCCCTCCCCAGTGCCTGAGCTAGCTGACGACGGCAGGGAACGCGTGCATCAATGACAATCCCTACTATGACGATGCGGCGCCCCACGACGGCAGCAAATGGAGCCTCGTGCACGTCAAGATCGAGCACAAGTTCCCGCGCATCGTGCCGCTGTCCCTGCTCAAGGAGGTCGGGCCGAAGGGCCCGCTGGCGAACATGCAGCTGCTGAAGCTGGGCCGTCTCAGCGTGAATAAGGTTACGAAGGAGGAGTGGGACGAGGTGATTCGCATGGCGAAGGAGCTTGACGAGGACGGGGAGTGGGAGAAGGCTATTGAGGAGGGCAAGAAGTTTCCGAACTACTCGGCGGCGTAGCGTGTTTGCTTCAAACCAGTTCAATTAGGGGCTAACGCTGAGTATGCAAGTGGTATCAAGGGTGGTGCATCGGTTCTGCACCGTCTATTCCCGTCAAATGCGCATTTCGAGCACCGCTTTTCCGTTTTCCTTTGCTTTTCTGTACCAATAGCCAATTTTCCTCTTCCTCATATCCACACAGCACATTTCACGCCTGCAACTTGCCCTTTGTAGCCTCCAACACAGCCTTGATGCCCTCGTCCAGGTCCTCGACGAGGATAATCATCTGGATCCACACCAGGCTCTTGCTCCGCAGCGCCTCCTTGTCCGACGTCTCGTCCAGACCCTGACCCAGCCGCGAGAGCACCTCGCGCAGACCCAGCGGGAACTCGGGCGTGTCGGGGCTGACGCCGACCAGCGGCAGGCGGACGTAGCAGTTCCACGTCGAGGGGTGGGCTGCGTCGAGCGCGCGCATGGCCTCGACGACGTGGGTGATGATCCTCTCGAGGCACGAGACCTTGGCGAAGGTAGCGAACATGTCGAAGAAGCGCTCGGCGACGTCGGGGGTGAAGAAGGACTGCTTGCGGGAGATGTCGAAGATGGCCATGGGTATGGCGCCGTCCATGGCCGGGTTGTTCTTGAGCTTCGCGGCGGCGTCCTCGTCGATGACCTTCTTGCCGGGGACGGGCAGGTCGTCGCCCTCCTCGTTCTCCTCGTCCTCCTCGTCGCCAAAGCGGATCTCGTCGTCGTCGTCCATCTTCTCGCCCGCGAGGGGGTTCGCGTCCTTCTTCTTCCCGCTGCCGCGCTTCGCGTCCATCTTGGCCAGCCACTCCATCTCGCAGCGCGCGTACTCGATCCACAGCGTGCCCTCGGTCGTGCAGAACCGGCACCCGCGCATGAAGTACCCCCTTGCGCCGCCCATGTCGCCGTTCTTAGCGGAGCGGCGGCCGGCATGGATCCACAGGTCGGCGTCGGTGGGCATCATGCGCAGGGCGGCGGCCATGGTACGGCGCCAGCGCTTGGAGGCCTTGACGTCCTCGGTGTAGGCGAGGTACTCGAGCCAGAGGTCCTTGCGGGAGGGGTGGCGGGCGACGGCGCGCTCATAGATGGCGAGGACGCGGGCCTGGGAGGCGTGCTGGGAGTTGACGTGGCCGACCTTCATGCGCCGGCAGCGCTTCTGGCGCAGGGCGTCGAGGGAGATTTCCCATTTCGCGTAGGAGGAGAAGTCGGCGGGGTCGGAGCGCGGGGCGAGGATGCGGTGTTCGAAGTCGCTTCGTTTCTGGACGATTGTGCGGATTTCTTCCTGTGGTGGGTGTGTTAGGACGGTGTCTCGTTGGTTGTTTCTTGGTTGGGGGTATGTCCTGGATGTCTGCCGAGGTCGAGGACGAGGGTAGACTTGCCTTTGTGAAGATTTCCTTTTCCTCCCACTCGCGCAATTGGGGAACGGAACGCTCCAAGTAGAAGCGGGCCTTTTCGGCGACGGCCATCTTGTTCGAGTCTGCAGGTGAGGTGCAGTGGTTGTTGTGGTGGTGACCTTGTCTGTCGGTGTCGGCTACCGAGTGCTGCTCGCCTGACGAAAATGAAGCAGATCGGGATCGAGATCTGCGAATGCTTGACCAGCATTGGAAAAAAAAAAAAGTTGCGAGGCTGAGCACGGGCCCCATCAAACCAGTGGGGCCAATTTTATCAGTGTGGGGCAGCAACAGCTCTTGAGTCGAAGCTGATTGGGTTCTGGGATCTTTCAGCCTTGTGCCAAGCTCCCCGGCGGCGCTAAACCGTAAAGTGCCCCCGCCATTCCCTGTCCCAAAGCAGCGCCCGTTTGGTGCCATTGGGGCCATTCGGTGCCATTTGGTGGTAAACAGCGAGGGGCAGCACGCACGAAAGAGCAGAGCTCCAGTGGGTTTCTGCCGGTGGTTCACATTCTGTCATCACCTTCCCTGCCATGCAGCTCCACTGTGACGCCCCGAATGCTCCGGGGGCCGCACGCTGCCCGCGGTGTCATTGCTAATGCTGCCCGCACTTGCCGCATCGCAGCGTTACCTCACTGCTGCTGCTGCTGCTACCTCATTGCTTGCTTACTGCTGGCTGCAAACCATAAGGCGCCTGCCTGGGACAAACGGACACAAACACGCGATCGGCCCGCCGAGGCACAAGGCACCGATTCCACTATTATTGCTTAGGTCCTTCCCTTCCACATTCCCCTCCAAATTCCCATCTTCCCTTCCTCTCCCACCTCTCCGACCTTACCTTCCACACACACCTTACCTCGACACACACAACACCACCACCGGATCACCCGGATGACCCTCTCTTCCCTTTGTTTTGCTTGAGCTGTCCCTTCCGCCATGTCGTCCAAGTACAAGGACAAAGACGGCGGCGTCGTGCTGACCTTCAGTGGCCAGTGGGTGAGCTGGTCGCACACTGCCATAGCTTACAGTAAGTCGGACCATTTTCCGGTTTGCGATGGAGCCTCGTCGCGATGTTGTTGCGCGCATAATCCTCGTCGCCCGCCCGCGCCCTTGGGACGACAGCAGGCGCACCACCCCAAGAACAGCTTGACTGACCTCTCCCCGCGCAAACAGCTGCCTTCATTAGCGCATTCATCGTCGGCGTCTCCCTGCACTTCCACAAGATTGTCCAGAATGAGTGGTACGGCTACCCGGACGAGTGGTTCCCCTCCGTCTCCGCGACCATTGGCGACCGGTACCCCGAGCGGTCCTTCTTCATGCTCTTCATCGCAATCACCTCCGGCCCGCGCTTCGCCCTCGTCGGCCTGTGGTACCTCCTCACCCGCCGTCCGGGCCAGACCCTGCCCAAGTTTACCTTTGCCATGGGCATTCTGCGCACCTTCATGTGCGGCGGCTTCACCTACGTAACCTCCACCGACGATCATGACTGGCACGACATTTTCATGATCTCCTACATCGTCGCCTCGCTGCCCTGGACCATTGGCTGCGTCACGCTGAGCCCGCCGAACCCCAAGGCGATCAAGTACCGCAAGGCGATCGCCTACTCCTTCTTTGGCACCCTCGTGCCGCTGATTTACTTCTTCATCCAGCACAAGGTGCACCGCGTCGCGGGAGGTGGGCATCCCTGGATTCCTCGCCCGTCGAGGCCCAATTGCTAACAGAAACCAGCCTACACGATCTACGCCTTCTTCGAATGGGCGCTCATCCTCTTCGACGTTGCCTTCGACGCCGTGACGGCCCTCGACTTCGACACCTTCGAGGTGGTGATCAGGGATGTCAAGGGTTCCAGCAAGGGGTACGTCCAATGGCTCCCGAAATAGTCTTGTACATACCAGTACAGCAGACCAAATAAATCCGCTTCGAGGCTCCCTTTCTAAGGCTTGTAATAGTGAAAACCGGTCATCTGTCCCCTCTGCCGTTCTCGAGAAGGAGTAGGTCCCCCCATCCCTGCGCTCGCGTGTTGACAATCGCTCACGTGCGCACAGAAAAGAAAAGGCCAGCGCCGGTGTGCTGACTGCGCGCTTCACCTGGACTGAGGCCCTCGATACCGCCGCCGATGTCTACCATGGCTTCATCTTCTGGTCCATGTTGACGAGTCTGGGCGTTTTGGTGTGGTACTTCCCGCTGTGGCACATGGGTATCTCCGGCTACGAGGCCTTCGTCATGTCCACGATCCTGCCCGGCATTTTGGGAATCCGCTCGGTTCGCTCGCTGGTGATCAACAACCAGCGCTTCGTCCACCTGATTTCTTTGGTTGGTCTGCTGGCCTACCTGGTTTTGGACCCTGCGAAGCGCCTGTTCACTGTTGGTTTCGCCGTGGCTACCTCGTGCCTCGGCTGGGTTGCGACTTGGCACTCTGAGAGAGCGCACCAAGCGCGCCTCGAGTCCAAGATTTTGGCGTGGACAATTGGCCTGATCGCCTCGTCCACTGCCAAGTTCATGTGGTGGACGAACAACCCCCTCTGGCCTGTCATGCACGCTGCCAACGGTGGCTGGAATGCCACTGGCTTTGCGATTGCTGTGGTTGCGTGTTTGAGGTTTACCCGAAAGGCACCCCTGACCCGCGGCGACTACCCTGAAGACTCCAAGGGCGGTTCTTCCCTGCTCGCTGCTTTTGGTGTTGGTGGTCTGTTCTTCGGTATCCACTCGCTTCTGTCTGACACCAGCACCATGATCCTCTGGGTCTGGGATGGTTACCCGATCCGCGGCCCCACAGCCAACACCTACGGCTGGATGACCATCATCGCCATGACCGCTGGTCTCCTGGTCGGTCTTTACCGACCCGGCTTCATGAGCTCATGGACCGCGTACGGTGTTGGCTGCGTTGGTGCGGCCATCCTCACCTCATACCACCATTGGTTTGGATACTACGGTGCTCTCACCGCTGCGTTCTATCTCATGGGTCTCAGTGTCCCCTTCCTCTCCAACGCTGCCAAGAGAAGCCCCGGTCTGACATTTGGACTCGGTTTCTTCATCTACAACTTCATGGTTCTCTTCCACGTCTGGGTCGTCGCTTATGCCTTCGTCCCCGGTGGCCCTCTTGTCCGTGAGCACACTGACTGGGTCATGATGACCACCTTCATCCTAATCGGTGCTGGTGTCTTTGACCTCACCTCCTCGCAGGCCCGCCGCCCTGCCAAGAGCCGCTCATCGCCCTCCCAACACAAGAAGTACAACACAATTGCCGCCTTCTTCGTCAACATTGTGTTCCTTGCCGCGGCATTCATGCGCTTCCCCACAAACGACTACAAGCCGTACCACCCCGAGGACCGCATCCTCACGGCTGGCATCTGGACCATTCACTTCTCTCTCGACAACGACATGTGGTCCTCTGAGTACCGCATGCGCGACCTCATCAAGGAGCTCGAGATTGATGTTGTCGGTCTCCTCGAGTCGGACCTTCAGCGCATCATCATGGGCAACCGTGATACCACCCAATTCCTTGCCGAGGACCTCGGCATGTACGTCGACTACGGCCCAGGTCCCAACAAGCACACCTGGGGATCCGCCCTCCTCTCCAAGTTCCCCATTCTCAAGTCAACCCATCACCTTCTGCCCAGCCCGGTCGGCGAGCTCGCTCCCGCCATCTCTGCCACACTTGATGTTTACGGCCAGGAGGTCGATGTCTTCGTGTTCCACTCCGGACAAGAAGAAGACCCCGAGGACCGCCGTCTCCAGACCGAGTATCTCTCCAAGCTCATGGGCGAGTCAACGAACCCGTCCATCCTGCTCTCCTACCTCGTCACCAAGCCCCTCCAGGGCAACTACAACACCTACGTCAGTCCGCTCTCCGGCATGCACGACGTCGATCCCACAGATTGGGACCGATGGTGCGAGTACATCCTCTACAAGGGCCTCAAGCGCACCGGCTACGCCCGCGTCAGCCGCAGCACCATCACCGACACGGAGCTGCAGGTCGCAAAGTTCGTCATCCCCAAGTCCAAGGACGAGGTCGCACAGATTGAGGCGCAGAGTGACGAGACGAGGAATAGACGCGTCAGCGAGCACAGCGTGCCCCAGGGATGGAAGTTCCCGGACATGTTCAAGGGACAGGGCGTCAGGGATCACAGGTACCACGTCTTTAACGAGCCGAGGTACTATGACAACTAAAAGAGGTTCCGAGATATTGATCTTATGAGAGATGGGAAGGGGTGGTAAT
Source organism: Colletotrichum noveboracense (assembly GCA_026319125.1). Taxonomy (NCBI): domain Eukaryota; kingdom Fungi; phylum Ascomycota; class Sordariomycetes; order Glomerellales; family Glomerellaceae; genus Colletotrichum; species Colletotrichum noveboracense. The sequence continues at coordinate 9,792 of JANUHK010000321.1, read as the reverse complement.
GGCTGGGTTGGGCTTTCCTTTGTCGGGGTCGGATCATGTGGCGGTTGTATATCCTAATATGAGTTTATGTTAATTGAGTTATGTCTACAATCCCGTCCTGTGTTGTTGTCGATATGAGATGTGATCGCGCATGGGGTTTACGTGTCGACACGCTGCCTGAGGGAGTGGCAGTAGTATATAACGACTCATCTCACACATGTCTGAACAAGACTCAACCGCAATGTTTCGAAAGGAAAACAAAAGCGCGGCGCTCTATCTCCGAATCCCAGACGCATTGCAATACGAGATAATGAGCCTGGTCTGTGACAGAGTGTCTCGTGGCGAATTGCAGTGACCCTTGCCACTTTGTTCACTATTATTCGTCCCTGTCCCGAATATATTCGACGCAGAATATGGTGACTGTGATGGAAGATGAGAAGGGGTCCGGCGTTAGTGCCACCACCGGTTTCGCTTCGTCTTCCCCTTGACGTTGAAGGACCTAATAGGTGTCTAGTAATGATACCAAGTTATCCCGGTTAAGTGACATTCCGCTGCTTGCTCCCGAAAGTGATGTCTGCGCCTTCGGTTGATTTTATATATCTGTCGGTGAGATCAAGCTTTCTGAAGAGTGACAGTCGCAGTCAGCGCGTGCCTGTGGACGTGAGGGCTGAGAACATATTGATTGGTATAAAGGCCCAGCGTGCACGTTATGAAGTAGGTTTCAAGCGCAATATGCGCTGTCTTGGTCGCGTTAATCGTATTACTCGATCTTTGAATAGATATCCTTTGGCATGGGCTTAGTTACGGAGGTAATTGTGTCATAGTGAGATATAGCACGATTAGCATTTTTCTCACTGTCGCTCATTTCTTTTAGAGTATGCAGTTCAGAATAAGGAGGTTGTCATAGAAGAACAACTCGATGCAGGATGGTGTGAATTACTTATCTTGATGACCTCTGAGGTTGGGTTTTCGACACTTTGGCAACATGCTTGTTCTTGGCGCTGTCAAATCCAAGCCACTGGAGAGAAAACCTGATTGGGCTGTGTAGAAGTCGCAGTAGCGGCGGTCTGGCAGGGGTTTATATAGGCTATGATGACTCGGTTTCTCATCTCATACGCCAGCCGGATACTTCATCTCGGCTATGGTGGTTGCTCTGCTGGGTTGGTGAAGGAACGTGGGTTCATGTTGGGCGGCGTGGAACAGCCTCAGCTGTGGCTGACAAGTATGGTTCTCTGAGGGAATTCGGGGTTGAGATGCTACCGACGGTAAGATTCGTATATTAAAGTCTTGTGGGACAGAACAGAGATGCGGTCGAGCAACATTCATGTCCTTTTTCATGACAGTGTCTCACTGGAAGCGATAGATCGAAGTGCTCTAACCGCGCGTCGCCATACATCCCGCGAAGCGTGCTGTGGGGTAAGTTCCGGGGCATAGGTCGCTGATTCTGGTGTCTTCGTCCTGCTTCCGCGGTGTATACATGGTACAACACGGAGCGAATGACAGAAGGCGGTGTTGAGGTTGACGTTGAGGGCGAGTGTCGGCGTGTACTTAACAAATCTGGCGACCTTAGAGGACGTGTGATTTGGACGTTGGAGGAACAAGGACAACTCCTGACCAATAATGGCCTAGAGGGTACGAGGTAAGATTGTTGGAGAACAGAACTCAAATGCTTGAGTTGGCCTTTTATATTTGGTGGACGGAGGGGGAACGAGGGAAGACGAAGCGCCATTGACTGTTCCGTGTGTGGTGAGCTGAACTGCCCGTGGGACTTCAATGTGCGTCAATCATCCAGGGATATAAGTAGCTTGACGAGATGCGCTGGGCAATTTGTCTTCGAGCGGAGACCGCAGAATTAGTTCTTGCTTCATCGGGAATTGGAGTCTCAAACAGTTGGTCTGGTCTTGAGCAACGCCACCTCTTACTCTGGCATGATGGATGGGTATCGCATCTTGTCTCGAAGCCCTCAGGTGCGGGATATTCGCGCCAAATACGACGGAGACAGAAGCACCTACAACTAGTGTAAGCATGGTCTCGCCGTTCGGAGGTAGCTGAGTTCTCATTGAAATCCACGAAGAAAAGAAAATTGCGTGATCTCAGATCTGCAGGACCGATGAGGTGCTATGAGTTTCGATCGGAATCATTGTGCTGTGCCCTGGCTCCTGCTTGGATCAACGATACGGTGTCACTTTATACGCAAAGCCTGCACCTTTTCTTGGGTGTTTGACGATCCTATGAAGAGGGTGTTTAAGACGGGCTACGTGAGACAGTTCTTTGCATAGAAGACTAACGAACAATTAGAGGTTTGCCATCGCTTCGTAGGTGTCCTGGTGAATTGGCAAGACCGCAGACCCAACTCCGTCCATCATCTCCCGCATAGTAATAATTAAGATAGGAGCCAGATTAATATGACATAAGAAATCGTTACTACTCTTCATCATTCATTGCATATTGGCGTCGAATAAACGGGCGATTTCACGGTGAGCTAACCGGACTATACTGTTCAGACCCAAAGACGAATTGGGCGGAACTGGCTGCTGATAATGCTACATCAACTTAGTGTCCAAGTCGAGAGAAGACGAGATGGCGACACTGGCCCAAAGGATAATCCTGGAGAGAACATGAGAAAGAGTCTGTTATCATGCCTTTGTATACATGTAGGGTGTAAATGGGTCCTCGAAAGAGGCATAGGCGATCACCAGACGACTTCATTCGCATCATGCGCTCGTTTCATGCTAGGCTTTTTAGTTTACACCACGATGCCAAATTCCCAGCCCTGCCAGCAGAAATTCATTTACTCAAGCACTCTGTGATTCACGAGATACGAAATAACCAATGAATGTATTTCTCTTGGTCGCTTTCTCAAAATATAAAGTGCAGCTTTCGCAACCAAGGTGGTCGCTGTTGGCTACTCGCTCAGCCTGTGTTGTGAGAGACACTCGGACCCCGGAGTTTCGGGTCTATATCGCCGCTGGGCATCCACTCCAGCCTATTGAAATCAAGTACGCGCCAAATGGAGAAGTAAAAGTGGTTGAAAAGGTTTCTGGATATTGTGATAATGCTGGCGGCTGCCGATGGAAAGGGGGATCAGAGGGGGCTCCAAACCCCAGCGTCAATATGATTGCGTAGTGCTACTACGTTTTGCATTTGTTGTCAAAGCCCTAATTGCTGAAATAGCATCGGAAAAGTCAACAAGAGCTACAAGCTGCCGACCCAGAAGTCTACATAAAGCTAGGGGAACGTTGTAACTGAAAAGGCCTGATACAAACCGGCACGGGGAATGTGACGCGGAACGACTTAGATGTAACATGATACAAGATCTGATCTTGGTCCTCACATTTCGCCTCCGCTTTCGTCTGCGACTTGGAACGGTTTTGACCGCGCTTGCACCTTATCCGTCGTCCTTCCACCAAGACGTATTCTGTTCGAATCGGTGCAGGACACATTATAGCCAGGCGATGACTGGGAGGCAGGCTGGTCTGGCTCTCCTTAAGTCAGGCTTGCCATTGAGTATCAGTGCCTCATTGTCAGGTTGAAGGTGAGATTCTTCATTCTCTGAGATGGCGCCCATTTGGGTTTGCGAGGACCAAGAGATATCCACTCAGCGGCACCTTTTAAATAGTTTCAAACCCCTAGAAGGGCGACTTTAGCCAATAAGGCGACGGGGTTTGTAGGAAGAAGCATTCAAGGCAGCTTATCTTCGACATTTACGATGCGGAACATGGCTGTAGTCCAGCTTCGCATTTATCAGCTTTGTGCATTGATTTTAACATCACCTGAGTCAACCCAGTAGATGTCCTTCGTTACCTTCCTTCACCGCTTGAAACGTATCTTGAGAGATCAAAGAACACAGACGGAATGTGACCATTTTCCCGTGGGGTCTGAAATCAGCGGAATGATCTTTTGCTATCATCAAGCTACGAGAGGATCAGAAAATCCCATTTCAGAGGCGGTCGCCCGTCCGAGACTTCTTGATGAAAATGGGATTTTCACACTTGCCGCGCAACTTATGTAAATGTGTTGGGTGCTCTCGTGGACATCACATGGCACTTGATTAGATCTTAGAATCATCAGCCACGGAAGTTTTGTGGAATCAGTTATGCTTACAAAGTATATATATATAGCGAAAAGCACTCTCATAGACGAAGGCCAACAATCCAAAGTCGTTGTCGTGATGTGCTTTCTCGTATTACTTCACCCCGGAGATTTGGTGTGATTGCGTGTGTGACTTTCGTTCGGCGAACCCGTCTTGAATCGTTGGTCACAGGTTTGACGCCGCCATACTTGCGACGTCGTTCATACTCAAGGCCAAATACGTAGACCCCAGTGAAGACCAACAGATCTGCACCATTTTGATATGGAAACACGATCTTATTAAGTTCATATCAGCCATCCGGGATACAAGAACTAAGTGCCATGTGTTTCCACTGGATCTCAAACTCCTCGCGATTCTTGAACCAGAGTTGAGGGTTTGCTCTTAAGTCCTTCCCTTGAATGTTTATGCATAGACTCTTACTTCCCAATTAATCTGTCAAAGGTTCATTTTCTGCGGGCGCTAGAAGCAATAATAATGGAGGTACAATCCCATCGAATGTAGCTTTTGAGAAAGATAGTGATTAGGTCTAGTGGTTTACTTTATCTCCATCTACTTTTACTACTATCGTCGTCATACCTATCCGTCTATCTGTCCCTCTATCTATCCCGATTGCTGTCGTCGTCGTCATCGTCATCGTCACCATCGTCATCATCACCGTCGTCATCGTCGTCATCATCGTTGTTCTCAGCATCATTGTCGTCGTTATGGTCAATTGTCCCTACCGTCGTATTTACTATCCGCCTAATTAGCTAGAAGTATCCGCCCGAATGACAAAACTCAAATGAATTGATCTTTACATGTATTATGGCCCGCAGACAGTGGATAAGAGCAACCTTTCGACGCTGCGGGGACGTTTTAGTACTTTATGTAACCTCTACATGGTCTTTAGTGTTACGATCTGTTATGCAGGAGTAACAGGTAACCGACCTACTTGGATGATGGGCGGCTAAGATAGGATATTTGTACTGTAGGATTATGGGAATAATAGGGACTTGCTTGGAAACGGAAGAACTATAGTATAAGTTATGTGATGATAAGATAACGATTATATTAGATTAATATGATCTAATACGACTTAGGGGCTAAATAATTATTTTGGATTAAAATAATTTAAACTAACCTAAGGTATAAAGGAATATATTTAGAATTAGACTTATATATAGTATAACTTAAGCTTAGCTTAAAGTTAAACTTCTATAGCTTTTTAGTAATTAATTTTATATTTATCCTTACGATATTTTTAGCTTATTTTTACTATAAATACTTATTAAATCTAAGACTAATTATTTTAGCTTTTAAAGATCTAATCTATTATAGCTTATACTTTATAGCTTAAATTATAACTTTAGTATATTATTACTATATATTAATTCCTAGCTTCTATTAGTAGACCTTATTATTAGATAGCTAACTATAATATTTTAATTACTTTTATTTAGTAAGTTAACTATTAGTACCTACTAAATAGCATAAATAAGATATCTTCTTATATTTCTATTAAGTTATTTATTTTAAGCTTCTCTATTAGATAAGTAACTTATAATTTAGCTTAGAAACTTAGTAACTATAAAGTAAAGGAAGACTTAGAAGAAGATAATAATAATAAAGAACTAAGATAATAACTAATAAAAGCTAATAGTAATATTAAGTAAATATAAAGTATACTTAATAAAAGTGCTTAAGCTATTAATAAGCTTTAAGAAGCTTTCTAATAAGTTACTTAATAAGTAGTTACGCTTGAAAATAAGAATTAAACCTTTTAAGCTGCTATTAATATTATTATTATACCTCTCTATAGGGGATAATAAAAACTTAAACTTAGCGTACTTATTATTTATAATAGAACTTTTAGAACTTTTAAAAGATTTTTAATCTAAATTAAAAACTATTAGAATTTTCACTATGAAGACTTTAATAATAAAACTAAGAAGGTAGTATATATAGCTATTTATTTTAGAGGAAAAGCTTTCTAATAGTTTAAACTAATTTACGAAGAATACTTTAAGTATATAACCTTTAATAAATATACTATGGAAACCTATAAGATTTATGCTAATTCTTAAAGGTTTCAGGATATTTACTTTTTGAGGATTTTAATAAGAAATAATAAGCTAAGAGAGACCTCTTATAACTTTAATAGACTAAGTCTACTAAAGATTATTCTATTGATTTTAAATAACTTAGCATCTAATTTAACTTTACTAAAGAAACTAAGATCTTTATATTCTATTAAGGACTTAAGGATAAAGTTAAGGATAAAATTATTAAAGTTAACTAACCTAATAATTTCTTTTAATATATTAAACTTATTATTAAAATTAATTATTAACCTTTTAAATAATAAAAAGAGTGAGGTAATAAATAATAAAACTTAAACTTTAGATACAAGTATTAATAGTAACCTTAAAATAAGTTTAATAACTAATAGAATAATAATAAACCTTATAATAATTAGAATAATACCTATTAGAGTATAGCCTATAGATAATATAATAAGCTTATAGACCTTAGTATAGCTAATAAAGATAATAAGAAGCTTTAGAACTTTAAGTGTTATAACTATAATAAATAAGAATATATTACTAAAGATTACTACTAACTTAAGAAATAAAAATAGCAGCCTATTTATAAGTAAACTAAGTAAGTTAGTATAACTAATAAAACCTCCTATAAGTCTATATTATAGACTAAATACTATAATAATAACTGCTTTACGCACTAAAGCAATAGAAAAGCCTTAAGATACTATTTATATAACTTAGATTATAGATATATAAGCTATAATATAACTATCCTAGAAATAAAGGAAAAGATATTTATTATAGCTTATATAAGTAATAATAAGATAGCTTAAAAAATTATAGAATAGCTTAATAAGATATTATAAATCTAATAACTAAAATTTACTAATTTACTTATAGCATCTTAGTTAATATATAAATGAGAACTTAAGAATAATAATAAGTAAAAACTTATAAGACTATAACTAGCTAAAGTAACCTATTTAACATAGATCTAAAATAAGCTATATAACCTTATATAAGAAAAATAACTTAATGCTATACTTATATATATAGAATAATATAAGTATAGATAACATAGTTGATAAGCAAGTGTCTTAGATAAGCAAGTGTCTCACGAAATCTTACCTACAACACCTCAACATATTTCACCTTACCTCAACCACAACACAAAGTGATACGTCCTAATAAAGAAGCCGCTATACAGCTTGCTCTTCAGGCTATTAGAAAAAACCCTAAACTCAGTGCGCAAGCCGCAGGAAAGATCTACTCAGTTAATTATCAAACACTAAGTTGCCGATTAAAGGGAAAACCATCACAACGCGACGTAATGGCTAACTTGCGGAAATTAACTACGCTTAAAGAAGAGAAGCTAGTTAAGTATATTCTGGATCTGGATTCCTAATTATTTCCTCCCTGGATTAGTGGTGTGGAAGATATAGCTAATTGACTGCTTGCCGACCGTGACGCGCCACCGGTTGGGAAGCGCTAGGCTTCAAACTTCATTAAGCGACAACTACAGCTCCAGACGCGCTTTTTTTGCAAATATGACTATAAGAGGGCCTAATGCGAAGATCCACATGCGATAAATGCGTGGTTTCGTTTTATAGCGAATATAATCGCAAAATATAGGATTATAGACTCTGATATCTATAACTTTGATGAGACTGGGTTTATGATGGGCTAGATTGTGTCTGGAATGGTTGTAATGAGTGCTGAAAGGCGTTTAAATATGAAAATGATGCAGCTTGGTAATTATGAATGGGTTATAGTTATTCAGGCTATTAGTTCGTTAGGCTATAGTGTTCTGCTGTATATTATTATTGCAGGGTAATATCACCTCTCTACCTGGTATATAGAAATAGGTCTCCTGTGCGACTGGGTTATTACAACGTCTGAAAACGGATGGACAACAAACGAAAGAGGCCTGAATTAGCTCTAACACTTTGATCAGCATATAAAACTGCGTGTAAGTGGCAGTTATTACCTCCTTATTATTAATAGGCATAAAAGTCACTATGCTGCTAACTTTAAGATATATTATAAGGAAAATAATATTATTACCCTCTATATACTAGCCTATTCCTCTTATTTACTTCAGCCCTTAGACGTTAGGTGTTTTAGGCCCTTAAAGAAGGCGTATAGTTGACAAATTGAGGATAAGATGCGCTAGGGTAATACCTATATCATAAAGGAAGACTTCTTCCCTGTATTTTGCGACGCCTTCACGTAAGCCCTCACAGTTAAAAACATCTATAGAGGTTTCAGAGGGGCTGGGCTTATCCCTCTAAGTGTGGAAAGTGTACTTTTGAAGCTTGATGTGAAGCTACACATACTAACACCTCTAGGATCCCTCTTAATAACACCCCCTGCTTAGACTTCTCAGACGCTAAATAACCTAATAGAGGTAACTTCTTAATTAACACTTATTAAGGATTAGATCTTACATTATCAGAATAGCTTACTAACACCTATTTATAACGCTGTTAACTAATTTAAGAAAGCAATAGTAGGGGTTATATATCAGATTATGTTATTACAATTAGAGAACAGAATGCTTTAGGAGGAAAACAACCTACTTAGCTAACAGCAGAGAGCTAAGAAAACTCATCTCAGATAAAGAGGGAGTCTCACTATAGCTAAGGCAGAGGATATCTAATCACAGAGGGAGGCAACAACTCAGATCGAGGAGGAAACGCGTCGGAATAGTAGTCGTCAGCTAAGGACTGAGACGGGCCAACAGCGATATAGCGTCTGTGGGAACACTAGTCATAATGCGCGAACATGTCAATTTGTTGAAGAAACGTCTAATAAAGAGCTTTCTGAGTAGTTTTAATTATTTGAATTATGTTGATGCTGTGGTTTTCTTACTGTTATGTTGTATATGTGGTTTCGTGAGACACTTGCTTGTCTGAGACACTCGCTTATTAACTATGTTAGTATTTAGTAATACTAGTTATTAACTTATTATTAGAAGTAAATATCATTACTACTCTAAGGTTTAGAATTAATAGGATATTACATTAATATTACTTTTAGTTTAGTTAATATATTTTCCAGCTATTTTGTATAATATTACTTATTAAAGTAATCTATAAAGCTATTTAAAGTATTATTAACTTATTCTTTTTAATAATCTTCTTATTAAGTATTATATGAATATAATGTATTAAATAATAGATATAAAATAATTATTATAGAAAAGAGTAATACATTTCCTATTAACTTATAGTACTTTTATAATTTTTATTAAGCTTATTTAATATCATTACAAAAAAAGACCTATTATCTCTCATTAAGTAAATTAAATTATAAAACTAATTATAAAGTTAATATTTTTTAGTTTTTATAAATATAAATAGAAAAGGTTTATATATAAACTTAATAGTAATACCTTTAGCTTAAGTATAACTATAACTACTATAAGTAATCTTTAAAATTATTATTAATAAACAGAGAGATTATAGCTTTATAATATATTTTTTAGTTTAATAGATAAGAAAAAAGATATTTTATACTTATTATAACTTCTTAAAGTTAACTAGAACTATTACTAATTATAAGGGGCTGGCCCCTAGGCTTGTTCAACGTAGAGGTGCCGTCGATTGACTATTCTAAGCTGAAGAAGGAAGAAAGGACTTTACAAGGGTAGGCACCTAACAGCGGTGAAGCAGGCCGGGTTAGGCGGCGTACTGCGGC
>JANUHK010000320.1:0-43240 GCA_026319125.1 Colletotrichum noveboracense | reverse complement strand
ATTATCAACATACCTTGCTCATACTGTTGTTCTTCTGGGAAGCGCTGTAAACTGCTTCCTAGGGGTGAAGTTTGTAGTGAATACACTCGCTTAGGGAGGTCTTATGATACTGCAGCAGATACTATTTATGCTTATAGGTTTCTCGTTTTTCCTTGTGGTTATATCTTTAGCTAACCCTTTTTTGCAGTAGATTGTTTGTTAGATGAAGCTGCCCGTTTAGAGGATGCTAAAGTAGCTGAAGAGGAGGTGTTAAGGAAGAAGGCTGCTGCTTTACGTGCTGCGCAGGCTGAGTTAGACAAGTCCATGGCGCGGTTGGATCGCTTGCGTAAACAGAAAAGGATAGTGTTCCAAAAAGGTTAGGAGGTCACAGAGGAGGAGCCAGTAGCATCTTCTGTATTAGAGGTATAATCTATAGGTGGTTTTAGGGTGATAGACTTAGATATCGTTCTAGGTGACTGGAATCCTAGTACTCCAAACTTTTTGTTGGGGGAGTCTTAGTTGGTTTCTAGTGTCCCTAGCTGGATAAATAGTTTTCCTTATTGCAGTCTGTTTGCTTCTGTTCGTGGTCTGATATGCTTATAAGGTGTCTGATTCATTTATATCCAGCATTCTTCTGCGCTAATATTATAGGTGCTAGGGTGGTTTCTCGTTCTTAGTACTATTACTAGTAGGTTGTCAGTTTATCTGTCGTATTAGTGAGGTTCTTAGCTAGTTCCTATATGTTGTCTTTATGTCTGTATCCTTTCTACTTAATGAGGTATTGAATTCCTTGTGGTTCTTATATATAGTTGATAATTCGTTCGACTTCATATTCTAGCTTATTATCTTCTGTAATGATAAGGTTGTTCGTTTATAATCCTTATAGGGCTGGTTTGAGGAGTGAGATATAAAATACTAAATAGCATTTCATGGTTTCTAGGAGTTTAAGTTTGTAGTTAACTAGTGAAATAACTTATGAGATTTTAAAGGGTCTAAGTTTTTTGAAGTCTAGTTTGTTGTTTAGCTGTTTTGTTTTGATATTTCGCTATATAAGATAGGTGCTATCTCCCTCTTTTAAGGTTAATCCCTTAATCCTTTATTAGTTGCTAAAATATGTTATTTGTTAGCGTATAAATTTGAGTTCCTTTCTTGCCTTGTCTTAGATATCTTTGATTTGTTATACTGAGGCGATAGCTTTTAATGCAGCTAGGCCTGCTTATAGTTCTCTATAGATAGTTAGCTTGAATCTATAGTTGAGGTAGAAGGGGGATTCCTTAGTGCTTTCTCCTATTATGCTGTTATAGGTGAACTAGGCTATTAGTAGTAGTACTACCTAATTATCTTAGTTATAATTAATATAGGCGTGGAGGTAGGTTTTAAGGATCTAGTTAATTCTTTCTGTTTATCTATTAGTTTATAGGTGAAATGCAGTAGATATTACTTACTTAATGCTAAGTTAGGATATAATTAACTTCTAGAACTTAGAAGTGAAGATCTTGTCTCTATCTGATATAATTTCCTTAGGCACGCTATAGTTAGTAATAATATTTTTAAGGAAAGTATAAGCAAATTCTTCAGCATTACTTGATTTCTTATATGGGATAAAGTAGGCATACTTTATGAGTCTGTCCATAATAATGAGGATGCTGTTGTAGTGGATTCCTGTAAGGGGTTCTTGAGTTTTTGGTAGTTTGACGATAAAGTCGAGTGATATGGAGTGCTAGGCGGTTTGCAGCATAGGCAAAGGTTGTAGCATACTATAAGGCTGATATTAAGCGGGTTTGCTTTTAAGGCAGACCTCACAGTCCTTAATTACTTTTGCCACACATTCTCTAGTAACCTTTTCTCTATATTATTATTATAGTTACTTCTAGGTTTTCATGATTCCTTGGTGACTATATGCTGGGAGTGCATGAAATTCTATAATGGCTTTATCGTCTAATTCACTAGTTAGGCTAGGTTTAGATCATCCTGCTATCATCAGGAGCTTAGTCGCTGGCATTAGGTCTCTATTTCTATTAGCTTTGAGGATCACCTGGGTTTCTTCTGGTATGGGGATATTATAATCTGGTTGTCAGCTAAAGGTATCAGCCCTGCCGTTCTTTAATCCTTTTTGATAGATAATTTAGAAGTTAAATTCTGATAGGAATTCTGACTATATAATTTATTATTTATTAAGCACCTTTAATATAGTGAAGTATGCTAAGTTCTTATAATCTATGTACATAAGTACTTCATGAATGGTTCCTGAGAGTTCTGGTCTCTATTCCTTAAAGGCTTTGATGATTACTATAAGTTCTTTATTATGGATCTAGTAGTTGAGTTTAGGTCTGTGGAGCTTTCGTGAGAAGAAGGCACAGGGGTGCAGTTTTCCTTCTGAGTCTCATTATAATAGTTATGCTCCAAGGGCGAAATCTGAGGTATCTGTTTCAACTTCAAATTAATTTTAGGGATTTAGAATCATTAGGACTAGTTTACTAGTGATATAGTCCTTAATTTTCTGGAAAGCAGTTTCCTAGGTTTCTTTCCATTCAAATAGTTAGTTCTTACGACTGAGGTCCATAAGTAGCATATTAATCTTACTATAATACTGTTACGACCCGTTATGCAAGGATAACAGTTGACCAACCCACCTGAGTGTCAGGCGACTAGGACAGGACATTTATACTGCAGGATCATGGGAACAATAGGGACTCACTTGGAAACGGAAGAACTATAGTATAAGTTATATGACGATAAGATAAGGGAATGATCAGTGGAGCACAGAAAGAAGCGCTTAGTGATCAGTTAGCTCTGCCAACTAATCGCGATCACCTCATGCACCTAGGTGATCACTTAGAAGTGGACAAACAGCACTGTTCAGAACTTATATATAGTATGACCTGAGCCTGGCTTAAGGTCAGACTTCTATAGCTCTTCAGCAATCAACTTTGTAAACATCTTTGGATATTTTCAGCTTACCTTCACTGCAAATTACTTATTGAGTCTAAGACTGATCACCTTAGCCTCTGAAGACCTGATCTACTACAGCCTACGACCTACGACCCAGACCACGACCCCAGTGTACTGTTATAACGTGTTAATCCCTAACTTCTGTTAGCAGACCCTACTGTCGGATAGCTGACCGTAACACTTGTGTTACGAGCGGGTCAGGGCAACCAACTGTGGCACAAAGCAAAAGCTTCGATAATGACAAATCCGTTGTCATTGTCCCCTGTTCTGCACTATATAGTTACAATCCTACAGGGACCAACTGTAGCGGTCGTAACAAATACTTAATGAATTTTCAGTAGAAGTTAACTAATCTGAGGAAACTCTATACTTCTTTTAGATTTTATAGTATTAGCTATTCTTAGATTAACTTAACTTTATCTTTAGATATATAGATATATCTAGGGGTGATAGTGAATCTAAGGTATTTAACTTCTTATGCGTAGAATTTGCTTTTCTCTAGTTCAACTAGGAGTTTAGCATCTTAGAGTGCTTTTAAGATAAGGTGTACATATTCCTTATGTTATTTAAGCGTAGGTGAGAAGATAAGAATATTATTAAGGTAGACAACTATAAAGATATTTATAAACTTTTGCAGAACTTAGTTGATTATATTCTGGAATGTGGCGGGTGCGTTAGTGAGACTGAAAGGCATGACGAGGTACTCAAAATATCCTTTGTGAGTTCAAAAGGCGGTCTTCCATTCTTCTCCTTCCTTCATTCTAATCAGGTTATACGCTCCTTTGAGGTCTAGGGCTGTAAACTAGTTTGCTCTATATAGGAGTTATTATAGTTTATTAATAAGTAGTAATAGGTATTAGTTTTTTATTATTATCTTGTTAAGTATGCAGTAGTTGACGTATAGTTATAGTTTCCTGTTTTTTTTAGGTATAAATAGGATTAGACGTCCTGCTGGTGATGTTAATTCTCTAATATAACCTTTCTTAAGGTTTTCTTTGAGGTACTTATTGAGTGCTTCTATTTCCATTAGATTAAGCCTATAGATTTTATTGAACCTGGGTTCCTTCCCTTCCTTGAGGCGTATCTTATAATTATAACTGGTGTGTTCTAGTAATCTAGTTTCTAATTTTTTAGTGAAGAGCTTATTGTAGATTTGATATTCTTTTGGGATAGACAGAATAAGATCCTCCTTGTTGTTGAGGTCCTTAGTTATTATTAGTTGTAACCTGCTTTCCTCTATCTTAAGGAAGCATATATAGCGTTTTGCTATGTGTTATTTAGATATATTTAAGGCCTGGATTCTGCAGGGCTGCTTAGTGACTAGGTCTTCATTATCCTATTAGAGTTAGCCTGTTCTCTAATCTATCTATAGGTTATTTTCTTTTAACTAAGGGATTCTTAGTATAATATTATATGCTCTAATATCTATGATATTAAGTTAGAGTTGTTTTTTTTGATTCCAGTAACTTATCTTAAGGGATGCAGTCTTATATTTAATAGTTCCACCTTTATACTAAACTTATTCTCCTTCTATATTACTGAGCTGATAGGGGTGTTATTTTATTCCCTATTATATCCCTAGTTAGTTTACTATCCTTAGTGATATGAAGTTTGCTTCTGATCTGCTGTTAATTACTACTATAGCTTCTTTACTATTAATCGTTACTCTTAGTTATAGATGAGTCTTCTGGTCTATAGGCACTAGGTAGATAGACTTTATTATTCTTACCTGTTTTAGTCCTTTTTTGGTAGGTGAGTCTAGTTTTTTGACTGCTTTGGCTGTTTGGGGTAAGTGATATGTTTTCCTTCCCTTTGTGCCTTTGTGAGGCGGCTTTCCTGGAATTGGAGCCTCGGAGGCCTCAATCCTTCTTGCAGGAGTCTGAAGGCCTTTGCCTTTTGGGTTCCATGTATGTGACATTCGTCTTTTCAGCATTCTTCCTATCTCATGGTGTCGTCATGCTGACATCGCATAGGGTATTACAGGCTTAGGCTGAAGGTTGCTAGATTATTATCAAATATAATTATTATCTATCTAATTATAGTGGAAATCGTATAGACGTTCTAGATAGGATGCTCATTATGTCTTCTAGGGTAGAACTAGTGTTTATATTTATCTCTGAGGTGTTCCTTACACTTATTAAAGAAGCATTAAGGCCAGAAGAGGGTTCAGTGGTTTTAGTGATCGCTCCTTAAAGCTAGGTGATCTTCTGTGTAGAGTTCTAGGGTGTAATCCTAATCTCTTATGTTAGCAGGTATCCTATAGAAGTACTATTATTATTCGTTATAGGGTTAATTAATTATCTAGTATTAAAGGAGCTGTTGGGTTTCTTCTTTATTATTGGATTCCTCTTTAGAGCTAGTGTTATCTATACTAGGGGTGAACCTATAGGCGATCTCTGCCTGAGCATGTTGGCAGGTAATATCATGAGGTTTATCTAAGTTATATAGTGAACTTTCTCCTTCTCTAAAAGTCTAGTTACTTATGAGGTTAAGCAATTGCTATCTTTCTATAGGGTTGTGTTAGTAATCTGGTTCTTTATTAGATTCTTCCTTAATTTGTTTCTCTAGTTCTTATTTGCATATTAACTGAGGTGCTGTGGATGAGCTGGTGGGCACCAGTTGTTGGATTCGTAGCATTTTGTCGAGCTGTTCCACAGTCTTTCAGGCTACCTTGCTGTTGCTTCTGTAGGCTATAGCGAGTGTCTTTTTCTTGGTTTCTAGGATGGTTATGTTATAACCTGTGCGTCTGCAATCTAGGTTGCGTGGGTAGTATCCTGAGGCTTCTTTGTCGCTTTGGTGTGTGAGGCAGTTGTTGTTGTAGCATCTAGTCTATGATATAGATTTATGGGGGATTTTATTTATTATGCTAACTTATTTGGAGCGTTTGTGGATGGGTTGCTATTTCTGCTTCTTAGGTTGATAGTAGTTTCTGGCGATATGTCCTTGCTTATTATAGTTGTAACACTTGGGGTTCTAAGGCTTTTTATTATCCTTATTAGCTATACTAAGGTCTATAGGTCCGCTATGTTGTCTGTAGGTGGTGCTCTGTTAGGTATTATTCTAGTTGTTGTAGGGTCTGTTGTTGTTCTGCTAGTGATTAAATTTCTGCTAGGGCTGCTACTAGTACTTATGTCTGGAGTTTGGGTTTTATTACCTTTCTCCTCTTTCCTTATGTTATTTAAACAGACGATTATCTATCTTAATCGTAAGTTCTGCAAACTAGAGGAAGTCTTTAGGTTAGTCGACCTTAATAATTTCATCCTTAACCTCATCTTTGAGTCCTTAGTAGAATATGAAGATTTTGGTTTCTTTAGTGAGGTTAAGTTATATGCAGAGTTATTGGAATATGGCGGCATAGTCTTTAGTAGACTTATTCTGTCGTAGGTGTGCTAGTTCTTGTTCGGCCTGTTGTTTTTCGTCAGGGTCCTAGAAGAGGGATTTCAGGGCTTCTTTAAATCTGTTGAAGCTACTGTAGATATTATGAGTTTCCATTAAATATTTGTCTAGTGTCTCACACTTAAGGAATTCTTCCTGGATAGGTTTGAACCACTTGAGGGCTCTCCCTCATAGGTAGCTGGCTATATAGACCACCTTTTCAGTCTGGTTGGTGAAGTCGCCGTGGTGGAAGTTCTAGTAGTTCTTAACCTGGATCAGAAATCCTTTGAGGTAACCAGGGGTGCTATCGTAGGTTATTAGAGGGCTGAGCTTAAGTTTCTGTCGTCCTCCTGCAGGGGTGGTGATGATGTTAGCGGCAGCCTAGAGTGTGTTAACTTCGTTTTGGAGTTCTTATATGGTGGGGTTCTTTCTCTGTCCTCCTAGGCGGAGAACCTCGTTCTCAAGGTCTAGGATGCATTAGGGTCCATTGCTGAGTTCTTGTATTATTTCCTTGAGTCCTTATAGTTCGGCAGCAGTATTGTTGTACATCCCTTGGATTTTGGTGATATCCTCGTCTCCCTTCTTAACTCAGTTCCAGAGTTTTTCGTAGGTTTCCTTCTTAAGGGTGACTTCATCATCTAAGTCAACTGCCATTAGGGCTCCTTCAAGTTCTTCAGCCAGGCTTTTGACCAGTTATTTGGAAGAGGCGGAGCTTCCTGGGGTAGGTGATTTAGCGGAGGCGCATAAAGACATCTTATCTATACTGTTTAGTAGGTATCAATAGTCAACTTACTGAACAAGAGCAATCAAAGTGTTACAGTCAGCTATCTAATAATAGGGTCTGCTAACAGAAGTTAGGGATTAACATGTTATAATAGTACACTAGGGTTGTGGTCTGGGTCGTAGGTTATAGGCTGTAGTAGATCAAGTCTTTAGAGGCTAAGGTGATCAGTCTTAGACTTAATAAGTAATTCGCAGTAAAGGTAAGCTGAAAGTATCTGAAGATGTTTATAAAGTTGATTGCTGAAGAGCTATAGAAATCTAACCTTAAGCTAAGCTTAGGTCATACTATATATAAGTTCTGAATAGTGCTGTTTGTCCACTTCTAAGTGATCACTTAGGTGCATAAGGTGATTGCGATTAGTTGGCAGAGCTAACTGATCACTGAGCGTTTCTTTCTGTGCTCCACTGATCATTCCCTTATCTTATCGTCACGTGACTTATACTATAGTTCTTCTGTTTCTAAGTGAGTCCCTGTTGTTCCCATGATCCTGCAGTATAAATATCCTATCCTTACCGCCCAACACTCAGGTGGGTCAGTCAACTATTATCCTTGCATAACGGGTCGTAACACTGGGCCGCTAGGAGGTTTAGTGCCCAATCCTTTTGCGAATACATAACATAGTTACGCAGGTAGGCCTGGATCTCTTGGTTTATCCTCTCTAGGCCTCCATCAGTCTGCAGATAGTAGGCGGTACTAAGCCGCTGCTCTATTCCTAATAGCTTGCAGAACTGCCGCTAGAAGCAGCTTATCCAGTTGCTTCCCCTATTGCTCACAATTAATATAGGGATGCTGTGGAAGCGGAAATAGCAGTTGAGGAATCATTCAGCGCAAGCTTCAGCTTCCATGCTTTCTATAGCCTTAAGGGTTACACCTTTGCCTAGCCGCTCAATAATTACCCAAAGATATCTCTCATCCTTATCCATAAGGGGAAGGTTGGTGATGAAGTCCATAGCGAGGTTGCTTCATATATGCTGTAATATCAGCAATGGTTTTAGGAGTCCCTTACGGCGTTCTCTCCAGATGTGACTTCGCCCACAGCTATCGCAGTTACAGCAGAAGCAGCATACTAAGTGCAACTAACCAGGCTAATAGAAGCATCTACTAACTAGCGCAAGGGTATTATCTCTTCCTAGATAGCCACTAAGTATTAAGTTGTGCGTATTTTAAACGATATAAGTGCGTAATATGTTCGCCTCGCTATCTAGGTCTTCACTACCTAGTACCTAGATCTAGTCTCTGAATAGTAGTTAGTTACTATTATCAATCTCACACTCTGCGATTTGGACTTTCATGTTACGACCCGTTATGCAGGATAACAGTTAACCGACCCACTTGGGCATCGAGCGGCTAGGACAGGACATTTGTATTGCAGGATCACGGGAACAACAGGGACTCGCTTGGAAACGGAAGAACTATGGTGCAAGTCATGTGACGATAAGATAACGATCATATTGGATCAATATGATCTAACACGACTTGGGGGCTGAATGATCATTTTGGATCAGAATGATCCGGATCGACCTAAGGTATAAAGGAATATGTTCAGAGTTAGACTTGTATATAGTATGACCCTGAGCCTGGCTTATGGTCAGACTTCTATAGCTCTTTAGCAATCAACTTAGTATTCATCCTTAGGATACTCTCAGCTTACCTTCACTGTGAATACTTGTTGAGTCTAAGACTGATCACCTTAGCCTCTGAAGACCTGATCTACTATAAGCCTATAACCTACAACCCAGACCACGACCTTAGTGTACTGTTACTATATGTTAATCCCCAGCTTCTGTTAGTAGACCCTACTGTTGGATAGCTGACTGTAACACTTTGATTGCTCCTGTTTAGTAAGTTGACTATTGATACTTACTAAACAGTATAGATAAGATGTCTTCTTGCGCCTCCGCTAAATCGCCTACTCCGGGAAGCTCCGCCTCTTCTAAATAACCGGTCAAGAACCTGGCTGAAGAACTCGAAGGAGCCCTAATGGCAGTTGACTTGGACGACGAAGTCACCCTTAAGAAGGAAACCTATGAAAAACTCTGGAACTGAGTCAAGAAGGGAGATGAGGATATCGCTAAGATCCAAGGAATGTATAATAGTACCGCTGCTGAACTACAAGGACTCAAGGAAATGATATAAGAACTGGGCAATAGACCCTAACGCATCCTGGACCTTGAAAACGAAGTCCTCTGCCTGAGAGGATAGGAGAACAATCCCACCATGCAAGAACTTAGGAATGAAGTTAACACACTCCATGCTGCTGCTAATATTGTTACTACTCCTGCGGGAGGGCGACAGAAACTCAAGCTCAGTGCACCTGTCACCTATAATAGGACCCCTGGGACTCTTAAAGGATTCCTGATCTAAGTTAAGAACTATCAGAACTTCCACCACGGAGACTTCACCAATAAAACTGAGAAAGTGGTGCACGCAGCCACCTACCTTTAAGGAAAAGCTCTCAAATAGTTTAAACTAATCCAGGAAGAGTACCTTAAGTATGAAACCCTTGACGAATACACCACTGAAACCTGCGATATCTACGCTAGTTTCTAAGGATTCAAAGATGCACTCCAGTCACTCTTCTAGGACCCTAACGAGAAACGACAAGCTGAGCGCAACCTCGCACAGCTCAGGCAAACTAAATCCACTAAAGACTACACTGCTAATTTCAAACAGCTCAGCATCTAACTTAACCTCACTAAAGAAACTAAGATCTTTATATTCTACTAAGGACTTAAGGATGAAGTTAAAGATGAGATCATTAAGATCGACCGACCAGAAGACTTCCTCTAGTACGTCAAACTTACTATTAAGATCGACAATAAACTCTTTAAACAACAAAAGGAATAAGGCAACAAACGATAAGGACTGAACTCTAGACGTAAGTACTAATAGCAACCCTAACATAAGTTTAACAACTAGCGAAGCAGTAATAAACCCTGTAACAACTGGAATAATACTTAATAAAATACTGCCTATAGATAGCATAGCAGACCTATAGACCTCAGTATGATAACTAAGCCTAACGACAAAAAACCATAGAACCCTAAGTGCTATAATTACAACAAGCAAAGCTATATCACTAAAGATTACAGACAGCCTAAGAAGCTTCCCTAGAAGCTAGTAGCCAAGCAACCTTAATAAGTCAACACTATCTTAAAGGCCCTGCACGCCTCACTATTATGGACTAGATGCTATGATAATAACTGCTGCATCCACCTTAAAGATAAGGAAATGTTAGGATATTACCTAAGGGACAGCAACCCTAGACGATCTGGGTACGACATGACCGCCCTGGACACTCGCCTAAGAACCCTAGCAATAATGCACACCAGCAACAGCAAGATCGCAAGGAAACCTAGAGAATAACTTAATGAAATACTATGGATCCAACGATTCGAACCCATCAGCATAACTTCCACTACGCACAATCAAGGAGCAAAAGAACAAATTAAAGAAGAATCCAACGAAGAACCAGAGCATCAGTACGATCCCATAGAAGAGCAACGACTACTCAGCTTAACTAGCAGCTGGAACTTCGGAGAACCTGAGTCTGGATTGGACTCAGACGGAATCCCATACGACTCCAACTCCACAACAGACGTAACTAATTAGAACGCAAGACACTATAACGGACCAATCCCTGGAATTAACGACTCCAGCTCTAAAGAGGAACCTGATAACTAAGAAGATAAGGTCAAATAACTCCTAAAGTACTAAGAAATCAGCCTACTTTAAGACAAATAACAGCGCTACTTCTATAGCACCTCAGCAAGTTAATAAGACTAGGACTACACCCCTCAGCTACATATAGGAGACCACTCTGCACTCTAAAACGTTTATTACTAACTTCACTAGACCCTCTTCTGGCCTTAATATTTCCATAACAGATATAAAGAATATATAGGAGAAAAGCATAACTACTAATTCTACCCTAGAAGACATAACGATAAGCCTATCCGCAAGATTTACTTAATATCTGCTATAATCAGATAGACTATAATACTGTTTAAAGATAACCTCGCAGTCTTCAGACCCAGCCCTCAGTTTCCTATAAGATATTAATATAATAACAACATAAAGTGGGACGAATGCTAACAAGATGAATGCTAAGTTCACTACTAAGAAAAGGCATACGCCTAGAGAGTCATAAAGAATGGACCTAGACCTCTATAAGTTAAGATCTGCAAGAACAGCCTCATAAAAGCATAACGGGAAGGGAAGCAAATCACCTACCTAGGACACTCAGAGCAGTCAAAAAACTAGACTTACCTACTGATAAAGAACCACAATAGGCAACAAGAAAAAGGTTCATCCACCAGATATCATAAGGACATAAGGGTAATATCAAACTTAAAGTTACCATTAACCAGCAAATAACACTTACGCTAATCGACAGTGGAGCTGAAGCTAATTATATCGCCCCTTAAGCTATCAACAGGCTAGAAGTATAATGGGGAGGAAAAGAGCGACCCTATCAGTTACACACAGCAGAAGGAGAAGAATTTAAGTATGAAGGAGGTACTATCTATAATGAGACTGCGCCCCTCGAGATGAGCTACCTGAATCGAAAAGAAAGAATCTAATTCAATATTGCTGATCTAGGAATATATGATATAGTGCTAGGATTACCCTGGCTACGAATAAGCAACCCACGGATAGATTGGAGTAAAGGCTAACTCTATTAGGACCACAACAACTCAGTCCCTGAGCAGCCCTGTTAAAACCAGGCCTTAAATGAGCTAATACAGCAAGAAACAGCAAAATAATATATCTACTACCTTAAGGCAAAAGAAGCTACGTCATAACTATTAATAATAATAGATCTTAAATAAAAGAATGATCTACTTCTGTTTATCCCAGAAGAATATAGAGTTTATAAGAAACTCTTTGCAGCTGAATTAGAAACCAGACTGCCTAAACACACCAGTTTTAACCACAAAATACCCCTCAAAAAAGGGAAGGAACCACGCTTCAACAAAATCTACAGACTCAACTAGACAGAGATAGAAGCTCTAGATAAATACCTTAAAGAAAACCTCAAGAAGGGATATATCAGACCCTTAACATCACCAGCAGGAAGCCTAATCCTGTTTATACCTAAAAAGAATAGAAAACTACGATTATATGTTGACTACTGCATGCTTAACGAAATAATAATTAAAAATTGTTACCTACTGCTACTTATTAACAAAATAAGACAACTCCTCTATGGAGCTAACTAGTTTACAGCTCTCAACCTTAAGGGAGCCTACAACCTGATCAGAATGAAGCAAAGCGAAGAATAGAAGACCGCCTTCAGGACACAAAAAGGACATTTCAAATATCTCATCATGCCCTTCAGCCTTACTAACGCCCCTGCAACTTTTCAGAACATGATCAACTAAGTCCTACGTAAGTACGTTAATATTTATATAGTAGTCTATCTTAACGATATTCTTATCTTCTCACTAACACTTAAAAAACATAAAGAAGATATGCACTACGTCTTATAAGCCCTCTAAGAAGCTAAGCTGTTAGT
Organism: Colletotrichum noveboracense; assembly: GCA_026319125.1. Classification (NCBI taxonomy): domain Eukaryota; kingdom Fungi; phylum Ascomycota; class Sordariomycetes; order Glomerellales; family Glomerellaceae; genus Colletotrichum; species Colletotrichum noveboracense. The sequence continues at coordinate 30,632 of JANUHK010000320.1, read as the reverse complement.
TAAGCCTGAGAAAAGCGAATTTCACACACAAAAAGTGGAATACCTCAGATTCACTATCACCCCTAGCAAAGTCTGCATGTCAGAAAACAAAGTCAAAGCTATTAAGGAATAGCTAGTACCCAACAACCTCAAGGAAGTCTAAGGATTCCTAGGTTTCATCAACTTCTACCGCAAGTTTATCAAAGATTATAGTAAGATCAACACAGCTCTCATAAGCCTCAGCTGTAAAGACACACCCTTTATATAGGAAGAACCATAATAAACAGCATTCTAGAAGATTAAGGACCTCATCGCTAGTGAGCCCGTCTTGATCATTCTAGATCTAACAAAATAGTTTAAAGTAGAGCCTAATGCATCTAACTATACGATTAGAGCATAACTATCTTAATAAGATTCAGAAGGACGACTATATCTGTGCGCCTTCTTCTCTTATAAGCTCCACGGACCTAAACTTAACTATTAGATCTATAATAAGGAACTTATAGTAATTATTAAAGCTTTTAAGGAATAGAGACCTGAGCTCTTAGGAACCACCTATGAAGTACTTATGTATTCAGATCATAAGAACCTTTCACACTTCATAACTTCAAAAGTGTTGAATAAAAGATAGATTAGATAGTTAGAATTCTGATTAGAATTTAACTTCTGAATTATCCACTGCAAAGGATCAGAAAATAGCAGAGCTGATGCTCTCAGCTGACGACCGGACTATAACGTCCCAGTACCTAAAGAAACCCAGGTGATTCTCAAAGGAAACAACAACGGAGACCTCATGCTAGCAACTAAACTCTTAATGATAGCTAGACGATCTAACGCCAGCCCGCCTAGCGAACTAGACGACAAAGCAATTATGGATTTCTATGCTCGCCCTGCATATGGTCACTAAGGAATCATGAAAACCTAGAAATGACTATGATAGCAATATGGAGAAAAGGTTACTAGAGAATAGGTGGCAAAAGCAATTAAGGATTATGAGGTCTGCCTTAAAAGTAAGCCTGCTCGACATCAACCTTATGGTATGCTATAACTTTTGCTGGTGCTGCAAACCGCCTAGCAATCTATATCCCTTAACTTCATCGTTAAGCTACTAAAGTCTTGAGAACCCCTTATAGGAGTACACTTTGACAGCGTTTTTATTATTATGGATTGACTTATGAAGTATGCCTACTTCATCCTATATAAGGAGTTAAGTAATGCTGAAGAACTTACCTACACCTTCCTTAAGAATATCATCGCTAATTATAGGACGCCTAAGGAAATAGTGTTAGATAGAGATAAGCTCTTCACTTCTAACTTTTAGAGATTAATTATGGCATAACTAGGCATCAAATAAGTAATGTCTACTGCATTTCACCCGCAGACCGACGGACAAACAGAACGAATCAACTAAATCCTTAAAACCTACCTCCACGCATATGTCAATTACAATCAGGACAACTAGGTTATACTACTACCTATCGCCCAATTTGCCTATAATAGCGCAATCAGAGAAAGTACCAAGGAATCCCCCTTCTATCTGAACTACAGATTTAAGCTAACCGCCTATGGAGAACCCCAAGCAGGACTAGCTGCGGTTAAAGCTACCGCCTTAGTACAACAAATCAAAGATATTCAGCAAAATGCACGAAAGGAACTTGAATTCGTCAGGCAACGAATGACCAAATTTAGTAATAAATGAAGGATTGAGGGACTAACCTTGAAAGAGGGAGATAGCGCCTATCTTATATGGCGAAACATCAAAACAAAACGACCAAGCGACAAACTTAACTTCAAAAAACTTGGACCTTTCAAAATTTCACGAGCTATTTCACTAGTTAATTACGAACTCGAACTCCCAGAAACAATGAAGTGTCACCCAGTATTCCACGTCTCACTTCTCAAACTAGCCCTACGAGGATCACGCACGAACGACCTCATTATCGTGGAAGATAACGAACTAGAGTATGAAGTCGAATGGATTATCGACTACGTATAAGAACTATAAGGGATTCAATACCTCATCAAGTGGAAAGGATATAGTTATGAAGATAACATGTGGGAACTAGCTAAAAACATCATGAATGCAACTGATGAACTTGCATAGTACTAGCAATAATACTAGGAATGAGAAACCACGCTAGCACCTGTTATATTAGTCTAGAAGAACGCTGGATATAAACGAATCAGACACCTATATTAGTTCACTAAACTACTGATAGAGGCAGACAGACCTCGATAAGGAAAGCTGTTTATTCGCCTAGGAACACTGGAAAACGACTAAGAAGCCCCAGAAGACCCCACGTTCGGAGGAATACCTAAGTCCACGAACCCTATGCCTAGGGAAGGCTAGTCCGACTTATTCTGAGCCCCCCACAGCGACAAATCCTCTATCACCTGGGACTCCTGAGCTTCCAGAGCATGTTCCTCGGCCTCCCATTCATCAACGGATTGCATTCCCTGACGGATCAAATCCGCACCACGCTCCTTTAAAAACCTCTTGTGCCTCCGAAGACGAGACAAACGACCCAGAACGGCAGCAAGCTGAGTTTGCAGCACCTCCAACGCTTCCTCAGCCTCCTCCTCCTCCCGTTCTACCTTCTTTTGCTCATTGAAGCAACGATTCACTACCGAGACAAATCAGCGGTGCAGGAAAACACCAGGGTGCTAAAAAGTACTTACGAGTATTTGCTATATCACTACCATCACAATTCGAAAAGCCCCGTTTCACACACTCGCCATAACGTTTTGAATTTGCGAGGTCTATCTTGCACACTTGATTGTGCTGAAAACAAGGAGAATAAGGCATCGCGTCGTAACCATGGTGATCGACTAAAGCACTAAGAGCCTTGCGATTGCGCTGAATCTGAATACGACGAGTTTCGCGAGAATCCGATTTCTGAATGCGACCGGACATGGTGTTAGCATCATGGATAAATCAGGAAGCATGATTGATGGATCCCTAACCTGGGACTAACGACCTACTTATGTTGGGTCTTGAGGACAAGACCTTTGGAGAGGGGACATGATGTTACGACCCGTTATGCAGGATAACAGTTAACCGACCTACTTGGGTATTGAGCGGCTAGGATAGGATATTTATATTGCAGGATTATGGGAATAATAGGGACTTGCTTGGAAACGGAAGAACTATGGTGTAAGTCACGTGACGATAAGATAACGATCATATTGGATTAATATGATCTAACACGACTTGGGGGCCGAATGATCATTCTGGATCAGAATGATCCGGATCGACCTAAGGTATAAAGGAATATGTTCAGAGTTAGACTTGTATATAGTATGACCCTGAGCCTGGCTTATGGTCAGACTTCTATAGCTCTTCAGCAATTAACTTAGTATTCATCCTTAGGATACTCTCAGCTTACCTTCACTGCGAATACTTGTTGAGTCTAAGACTGATCACCTTAGCCTCTGAAGACCTGATCTACTACAAGCCTACGACCTACGACCTAGACCACGACCTCAGTGTACTGTTACTACGTGACAATCCCCAGCTTCTGTTAGCAGACCCTACTGTCGGATAGCTGACCGTAACATTTCAGCTTCAGGCTAGGAGGGAAGCTTCTTTCTTATTGCTTCACTGTAGTATAGGCCTACTAGTAGACTTCATCTTATCCCTGAGTCTAATCCTAAAGCTGCTGTAGTTCTTTATTGTTAGTAAATACTAGTATTACTGGTGCTACCTCTACGCGTTATATATACGCTGAAGGAAGGGTTGCTTCAGGAAGAAGCTGGAGAATCCAGCCTTGTTCTCGCTCATCCTCTAGAGATATAGGTACGTCTTGTTCATATCTAGAGAGTGCATCTAGCACTACTGCTTTGCTTCTTAGGCAGTACTATATCTTAAAGTTATACTATAATAGCTCTTCTGCCTATCAGCTTTATCGTTCTGTGAGCTTCTGCTTAGTCATAAAGTACTTTAGGTTCTTATAGTTAAACAGAACCTCAAACTTATTAACGCTCTATAGCTCTGCTCTCCATGCTTATAAGCAGCTTATAATAGCTAGCATCTCCTTATTATAGATCAGGTAGTTAAACTAGGCAGTATTTAGTTGCTGCAAGTAGTATGCTACTATATGATATCTACTATGCTTATCTTCTTATAATAGTACTCCTCTAAGGGTAAAGCCTAAGCCGTCAGCTTTAATATAGGTTATACGCTCAGGATCAAGTTAGTATAGAACAGGCTTAGCTGCAAAGATCCTCTTAAGCTCCTGGAATGCTGCTTCCTGTTCCTTACCCTAGCAGAAGAGGACACCCTTCTTAGTAAGCGCTATCAGGGGCCCAGCAATCTCTGAGTATGCTAGGATAAAGATCTAGTAGTAGTTTGCAAACCCTAGGAAACTCTAGACTCCTTTAACCATCTTCAGCGCAGCCCACTCCTTAATCGCTTTCAGTTTCTCAGGATCATAAGAGATGCTAACTCCAGCTGTTATAATAAACCTAAGGTATTCAACGGTCTTTATAGAGAATGCGCACTTATGGGGGTCTAATTAGAGCCCTACAGCAGCTAGCTTATGCAGTACTAGCTTAACCTTTGCTTTATGGTCTTGTTGTGAGCCGTTTGAGTAGATTAAGACGTCATCCATATATGCTGTTGCAAAATCGTCTAAGTACTCTTGAAGTACTCCGTTGATATATCGTTGGAATGATGTAGGGGCTCCTGTAAGCCTAAAGGGTATAACTAGCCACTTAAATAGCCTATATCTTGTTCGAAAGGCTGTCTTATGCTCCTCTCCTTCAGCGATTCGTATCTTATGGAACGCTGTAACCACATCTAGTTTCATAAACCACTTAGCAGCACTAACAGTGCGTAGCGTCTCTTGGATCAAGGGGAGAGGGTATTAGTCGCGCTTAGTATGTTTGTTAAGGGCGTAATAGTTAACATAAAAGCATATCCCTCCCCCTGGTTTACGTACGAACAGTACTAGTGCTGATACCTCTGAGCTGCTGGCATGGATAAAGCCTTTGTTGAGTAGGTCTCGTAGGGTCTTGCGGAGGACGAGGAGTTCTTCTCGTGACATACTATAGAGCAGGCCCTATAGTAGTACAGTCTTATTACTATTACTATCCTATTTAATAGGGATCTTATGGTCGACCTTAGGGTGATATAGTGGAAGGTTAGCAGCTTCATCAGGTTGGAACAGCTTATGGAACTCAGCTAGTATAACTAGCGGAAGGAGGGCCTTTAGGTCTACTTTCTCAGTCTTCTTCTTAAGAGCCTTCTATATATCCACTAGGCTGATAGCTCAGACTTCATATCTTATAGTTCGTTTGGTGTGTTGTTACGCCCTCTTATAGAGCGTTGGAAAAGGGGCTCCTGGGAGGAGCTGGGCAGCCCTGATCTAGCGCACTCGTTCTAGCTCCTCCTCGCCCTTAAGAAGTAGGTCCATGCCACCCCTCCTATATCGTATCCATTACGCAGCAGCATCATATAGGATACAGTTCCTCTCTATCTAAGGCTTCCCTAGGAACAGGTTGTCACTAAGGCTATATATAGTATATATAAAGATCTTCTCATTATAACCATACAGCTTAAGGTTAAAGATAACTACACCTATTACTTTTATAGCGCCTATAGCGTCGCTAAAGCTGCCTAATAGCTGCTCATAGCGGTCTACTATCAGTAGGTAGAGCTTTTAGGTAAGGTTGTGGTCAATAAGGGTGTATAGGTTGCACCTAGTATCTATTAGGGCGTCTGCTTAAGTGCCCTTATATATATAGGTAGTGATCACTGCTGATTTACTGCTCATATGATACTTAAACTATTTCTATTCTATAATATCACTAAGCTCTGCCTCTAACGCCTAACTTTACGTTAGAGTTACTCTTTTCCTAAGCTCTCTTCAGCTTCAGAGCTTCCTAGCTCCTCTATAGCACTGCTGTCGCTGCTCTCCTCTAACTTCACAGCTTTCTTAACCTTCTTAACCTTCTTAGGCCTTGAAAGTTTTAGCTAAGGACACTATGTAGCGATATAGCTGATCTTACTGTAGTTATAGCAACAGCAACTATCCTTCTGTGGTCGTTCGCTATCCTCAGACTCAGACGAGGAGTAGCGTCTGCAGCGCTGCAATTCCAGGGCTCCCTTCTTATTTCCTGCGCGACTAACGCTGGTCATCATCACGTCACCATTATCGTTATGGCGTCTGCTCGCTTAGGGGGCTCTAGGGCGGTACAAGCTGCTTCCGCGCGTCATAGCTGGAAGTCTTTCCAGCCTCACAGCTACATCTTATACGCGCATAAGCCATCTATAATAGTTATCAACAGGGAGGTCAACAGTAATAAGGGCTTAGTGAAGCTGCATGCTAAGCGCTCCCTCAAGGAGGGTTATCTTCGCCTGGTCTGCCCAGCTAGCTCCATCAGCTTCTGATAGTATTCTCTCATATTAGGGAAGAAAGGAGGCAAGGGACTGGTCATCCTATTAGCAGATCGTTCACAGCATAGCAGCTGCGCAGGAGCCAGTACTCAGGTCCTTATATATACAGTCTAAGTATCTCATAAATTCAGAGGAGTCTCGCTTACCCTTAGGGCCTCTAGTAGCATAAAAGGTAGTAATAACTTACTGAGGGTTAACGTTAAGGCGTGAGTTAATATAATACTAAACCTTAGTAGTACCACCTATAAGTCTTACATCTAGGTGTATCTTATTACGCATTTGCTGAGACCACGCTAGGTAGTCTTTACGCCTTCCTATGAACTTCAGGGGATTCAGTAGGGGCTTTCTTCGCCCTTTAGCTACTATTATTATGCTATCACTTAGAGCCTATATAGTTATATCAGCTGTAGATAGGGTTAGTATGCTGCTTGCAAGCAGCATAGGGTTTGCTCTATCCAGTGACATAAGCCCATTCAGAGCTGTCAAGAGCTGCGTCATCTGGGCCGACTGCTGGGCTATCTGGTCCTAAAGAGGATGGACACTTACGCTAACCGCTTCGTTAATCCAGCAGTTAATCTCAGCATTCATCACGTCGTTTGCACTACCCTCTAGTGAATCCATCATATCGCTTTCGTGAGGTCTCGCATAGCAGCTTCTCGTTTACACTACCCTCTAGCAAATCGTCGTATCACTCTCATGAGGTTTTATATAGCGTCTTTTGTTGTTAAGCTTAGAATATGTAAGGGGCTGGCCCCTAGGCTTGTTCAACATAGAGGTGCCGTCAATTAACTATTCTAAGCTGAAGAAGGAAGAAAAGACTTTATAAGGGTAGGCACCTAACAGCAGTGAAGCAGGCCGGGTTAGGCGGCGTACTGCGGCAGAATAGTGGGTTCAACGGAGCCAGATCTCGGTAACTGCTCCGGCGAAGCCGGAGATATCAATCCGGGCTCTAGCCCGTGACACTGATGAAGCTAACATCTGGAAGGTTGCTAAGTACCTGGACGCTAGTAAAGGGGTATCTTTCGATAAGATACCCTAACTAAAAGAGCGGATAGCTTTTAAACAGAAGATGCTGCAGAATAGTGTTACGGTCAGCTATCCGACAGTAGGGTCTGTTAACAGAAGCTGGGGATTGACACGTTATAACAGTACACTGGGTCGTGGTCTGGGTCGTAGGTCGTAGGCTGTAGTAGATCAGGTCTTCAGAGGGTAAGGTGATCAGTCTTAGACTCAACAAGTAATTCGCAGTGAAGGTAAGCTGAAAGTATCCGAAGATGTTTACAAAGTTGATTGCTGAAGAGCTATGGAAGTCTGACCTTGAGCCAGGCTCGGGTCATACTATATACAAGTTCTGAACAGTACTCTTAGTTCTTGTTACCGTTCCTTACCCTGACGGAGTCCGTCTTTGCCAAGTACTGTCAAATTGGCCATGATAACCTTGAGAGGTGTCAGTCACTATGAAAGGTGTCCGCCACTATGCGACCTTGAGAGGAGCTGATAAGAGTTTTCTATAGTTATGCCAAACTCTATGGATAAGGGTAAAAGCCCTCACTCTGGACATAAAATTAGTAGAAGATCTTTTATTATTGAACACATAGAAGAACAAGATAATACCTCACTATTCGATTTACTACCTCTAATCTGACAATTAACAGTCTGAATCCGCGAATCTAATCAGAAGCCTATTTATCTTCTTACATACTCTTTTCTATCAATATGACGACAGCAACTATAAAGACGATCGAGCTACGCTCAACGCGCGACTGGATCCTCTGGTTCGATCAGCTGCAGTCAAAAGCAAAGTCCTACGATCTCTGGAAGCACATCAATCCAGCAGAACACATTCAAACTATGCCCGGCGCGTTCCAGAGCCGTCTCGACGCACTCATGGCAGCTCCAGACGCTCCAGAGATCTCTGACCATCCGTCCGGGGGTGGAGCAAACTCTGCAGCGGTCATCCTAGATCTAGATAACGACGCTGCAGTCGCGCGTGCTGAAAACCTTGCAGAGCTCTCGCGAGCCAACCGCAAGCTATATTGTGATCGACAAGCTGATTACACGTTTTGAATCAAGCGTTACGAAGCTTGTATGAAGAGCATCCGCACCCTATAAGACTGGATCAGAGATACAGCTGACCCAGAACTCCTACGACACTGCTGTACAGCTGATAAGAACCTTGATGAGTGGATCTATGAGCTTCAGAAGCGCGTAGGATCCAGCGATAGCGAACGAAAAGCTACTGCAAAAGCCGAATATAGTGCAGTCCTCTAACTCCCAGCCCGCAAGAAGCTAGCTACAAAGCGTGATATAGAAGACTAGCTCACAAAATGGGAGCAAGCGATCTATGAGGCACAGGCGAGTAGCCTTCCATAAGCTAGAGAAGCTGACCAGTGGTTCCCAGATTATGTCGATACGCTTAGTAATAGCTATATTGATAACTAGATCTTCTCATACCATATAAACGCATCTGATAAGGCGAAAGAGGGCACCCTCACTGTAGGTGATGTTATTAAGAAGATAAGAGAGTTCCTCCGAACTATCAAGAACGCCAACCCACGCGCTAAAAGCAGCCGTAGAGCCTTTAGACCAACAATATTAGGCGACGCAGATGGCGCTACTACCTAAGACTTAGAGCAGGAGGCCATTACTCCTATAAAGCGTAACCTCAGACGATAAGCGTAATGAGGCACATAAGGAGCTCCTCGAAACGCAGGTCTATCTTGCGCAACACCTATGAGAGATGGGTCTCGAAAGAGAGCACTCGCAAAGACGGAGACTGAGGACGAAAAGCTCTGTCCTGCATACCTCAGCCTCCATCCACTTTCAAAGTGCTGGATAGTCTTTGAAGATCTACGCCCTGAGCGACTTGCACGTCACGAACTAACGCATAGGCTCGTCGAAGACTGGATTAATAACGATGAAGAGCTTGCGGAACGCATTCGAAAGCTCAAGCTAAGCAGCAATATGGAAGCCTGACTATATGGAAGGTGTAGAGGCAAAGCCCACAGCGCATTTCACACGCAACCCTCTACGTACAAGCTACATAACTCAGCTATACTTAACTCAGGAGCGACAATTCACATTTTCAACAGCCCATCGAGGTTTATAACACTCTATGGAGCTGCTCCAGGCGACTTCATATGGGCAGGCGCACATCAGGTGCCTATTGAGGGCTACAGCACAGCTGAGATCAAGCTGAGGGGGCGCGGCGGTAGTACGACAAAGTTGCAGCTATATAACGCAGCACTTTGTTCAGGCTTTGCAAGCAGCTTTATCTCTCTCTGACAGCTATGCTAGCGTGGCATATGGTGGGATATGAGCCCACATAATAACTGCCTATGCAGATCCGACTCATTATATCTCTGCGCTCTCCAAGAGCACCATCATCAGCAAGTTCTTAAGTATCAACCCCTTAAAAACGAAGCAGCATTAGCTGTAATAGCTCTAATCCCATAAGTAGTGGATGAGACGCTAAAACCGCAACAACAGCATAAATATACCATAGCAACGCGTTAAAAGCTGATCTGTAGGAGTATAATAATATGGCACCACTGCCTAGGCCACCTAGGCCTAGAGGCAATACGCCACCTTGTTGGCTCCTCGCGCGGCGTATGACTGCTCACAGGAGGCTCTGCTATTTTAACGATCGACTGTGACGTGTGTGGAACAAGCAAGCTACACCGCTAGGTGTGAAGAGCAGTGAAGGAAGCCCTACTATGAGAGAAGCCTGCTGATTATATTGCTATAGACTTCCACGACTATGATGAGGGCTATGAAGGCTACTGGTATATGCTGCTAGTGATGGATTGATTATTATCTTATACCTGGGACTTCTACTTCATGAGATGGACTATAGATGTCCTACTTACTGTTATTACTGACTTCCTCACACTCCTATTAACCTAGTATGGAGCAAGAGTGAAAGTTATAGAGATGGATAATAAGATCCTAAAGCATCTGCGAGTAGTCTCAGAGATCAAATCACGCGGAATAAGACTCAAGCCTTACGCGCCAAACACACAAGCCCAAAATGGCGGAGCTGAACGAATTGCAGCTACTATTAAGCAACGCGCGCAAGCTATGGCGTCCGGAGCTAAGTTGCCAGATATCCTATAGCCGGAAGCGACAAAAGCATCAACATATCTCTACAACAGAACCCCTACAGCCTCAAGAGGCTGGCGAACACCATACGAGGTGTTCCATAAGCACTTCTGGGCCGCAGAAGCAGCACCCTACGCACGCCCAGATCTTTCACACCTTCAAGCATACAGCTGCAAGGCGTTTGCTATAACTCAACAAGCGCAACTCAAGCAGAACCACCACCAGAGACTAGCTCCACAAGCATTTATTAGTTATCTCGTGGGCTATAGCTCAAGCAACTCTTTCCAAATATGGAATCCCTTATGAGACGAGGTATTCACTACGTAAGACGTAGTCTTTAACAAAAAGCAGTTCTTTAATAGCAACCTAAAGGAGCTTGCAGAAGAATTCCGCCATATGGACTTATAAGAGATCTAAGAGCATCTAACGCAGCTAATTAACCAGACAAATAGGACCACTATACTGCAAGACGCTGATGAAGAAGCAGATGAGGTGGTTGAAGACTATGAGCACGCCGAGCTGAGTGATATAGCAGCCCTGGAGCGTGGGACGCCTCCTCCAGAGGATGCTCTATATACAAAAGCGAGGTTTCAACTTATGACCCCTCTAGAGATACCTCCACTGCCTTCAGCATTCTTCACAGCGCTACAGAGCACTCTGCTTGACGTGAGGGGGTGGGAACATAGCGACCACCCTTTAAAAACATCTGAAGATTCAAAAACTATTCTGCTGCTGCTGCGCTAGGCGCCACGCACATCGTTCAAAGCTGCCTTCTTGGCTGGCAGCGCCCAGCCGCGCGCACAAAAGACATATAAGGATAAGACCAAGCAATCAATGGATGGCCCTGCAGACTGTTGCACCTGGGCTGATCACCCTTTGAGCGCGCGCGTGGGGTGGGAAGCCTCCAAAACTACAACAGGAGTAGGTTGTACCCAAAAGGCGGCTATAGATAAGATAGACCTTCAACAGGGAGCGTCTGCTATAGCCAAACAAAAGCCGGAGAGCGAGAGGCACCCAAGGAGTACAAATACATACGGAGCTCAGCAGAGTCCGCTTGGAGACCCTTGGAGAACATTGCCCGCTCTACCCATATCTCACGATCAGCTAGCACCGCGAAATAACGCTACAAAAGCGCACCCCTTTGCAAGGGAGTTTCTTGAGGCCAAACAGAGCCATCTGAGAGGGCATGAGGCGTCGCAATCCTAGCGCGAAGTAGCCAAGAGCGAGGCCTGCAGTCATCAAGTTCTCAGCTGCTACTAGGTCTATACGTATAAACTTAATAAACACAGGCGGTTAGCGAAGTTTAAAGCGAGACTTGTGATCCGGGGTGACCAACAGGCGAAAGACGCGCAGGATATATACGCCGCTACGCTCGCAGGTATATCGTTCTATATTCTAATAGCACTTATAGCACGCTTTGATATAGAGCTGCTATAATATGATGCTGTTAATGCGTTTGTATATGCTACTCTTAATAAAACAGTCTTTATACAGCTTCCGCCAGGCTACTGCCGCCTAGGAGTTATTCTACGCTTACAGAAAGCACTCTACAGACTTCGCTAATCTCCTATTCTATAGTAACGCCATCTAGAAGTAGGACTTAGAGCGCTAGGCTTCTCACGCGTAGCAGGCGAGAACTGCTGTTAGTAACGAGGCTAAGTAATATTCTTCTTCTACGTTAACAACTGTGTGCTAGCGTTTCCTTGCGAACACTCCGCAGACGCACAGGAGGCTATTAACATACTTCAGAAATGCTACCACCTTAAGAGAGGCAAAGACCTCTAATAGTTCCTCAGCATTGAGGTTATATAAGACTGCTCTACGCAAAAGCTATAGCTATCACAAGCTGTATTTGCAGAGAAGGTACGGAAGCTTATTACGCCACGCGCTGATAACGCAGAAGCGTCTGAAGAGCGCGCCTATACGCCTATAATAAAGACTGAGCTCTTCCCATATGATGGTGAAGCTGCGCCGTGGGAGATCAATCACTATCAGAAGCGCATTGGAACAATTCTCTACGCAGCAGTAATGACGCGGCCAGATATCGCCTTCGCAGCAAGCCGCCTCGCAAGATTCAATCACAACCCAGGCCCTACGCACCATAAAGCGGTTGAACGCGTACTACGATACTTATATAATACGCGCTACCTCTGCCTTGAGTATGGCGCTACGCCAGGGAGCAACGACGATACGCTTGAAGTAGCTTCTGACGCTAGTTTTGCGGATAACACGCTTAATCGCAAGAGCTCATAAGCGTTCGCTATGAAGCTCTTTGGAGGGATCGTCGCCTAGAAGGCTAATAAGCAGATAACTGTCATAACGTTGATAACTAAAGTGGAACTCCTCTCTCTATTATAAGCAGCGTGAGAAGCACTCTTTGTAAGCCGCCTAATAGGTGCCCTATAAGTTTAACTACCTACAGAAAGCATGCCAGAAGCGCAGTTTGCAACTCCTACGCGCACCCAGACGACTATACACATATAATGCGATAACCAGCAGACTGTTCGCCTTGTTAATGCGGAGCTTGTGCAACTTCAGACGCGCCTCCGACATGTCGATATACATAACCACTGGCTGAGGCAGGAGATCGCTGAGCATCGCGTCTCTGTCGCGTATACGCTGTCAGCATAACTCATGGCGGACGGACTTACGAAGGCGCTTGCTTTGCTGCAGTTTAAGATTTTTTGCTAACAACTACGCCTAAGCGACCAGCGAGCGCTTCTAGAACGTAATAGGGAATGCGAGCTTGTAGAGGAAGACGAGAGATAAGTCGCTGAGGCTGTGAAAAACGACGTATGGGATATGGAAGCTTGTGATCTTCTAGATATAGATAATATGGCTAAAACTTAGGTCAGGGAACCCCGGCATGCGCGTTGTCCCTGAGGGGGCGTGTTAAATTGGCTATGATAACCTTGAGAGGTGTCAGTCACTATGAAAGGTGTCTGCCACTATGCGACCTTGAGAGGAGCTGATAAGAGTTTTCTATGGTTATGCCAAACTCTATGGATAAGGGTAAAAGCCCTCACTCTGGATATAAAATTAGTGGAAGATCTTTTATTATTGAACATATAGAAGAACAAGATAATACCTCACTATTCGATTTACTACCTCTAATCTGACAAAATGTCCTATCCTAGCCGCCCAACGCCCAAGTGGGTCGGTCAACTGTTATCCATGCATAGCGGGTCGTAACATCATCCACTTCACGCGTAACTAAAGGCTGCCACTAGACTTAACAAGCTTTATTATCAAAGGCGACACTATCCAGCCAAAGGATAATATCAAAGTACTAGGGGTGACAGTAGACACCAAACTTTATTTTAAAAAGCATATTACAAATACAACAACAAAAAGGCTAGAGGCTATGCTAAGGCTCAGGCAGCTTAAAGGTCTATTACTAGCAATAGCCAGACAGCTCTTTATTACTGCTATAATACTAATAATAGACTATATGTTAAACATCTAGAGATATAGATGTTAAGCAGTATAGATAAGAGCTATTAACTAGGTGCAGAGGATTAGAGCCTAGGTGATTATAGGGACCTTTAATATAGTAGCTATAGCAGTTGCTGAGGTGGAGGTAAGCATTTAATCAGCTTAAGAAAGATATAATAGGAGATTAATAACGTTCTAGGTATAAATGCGAAGTCTTCTTAAGACTTATCCACTTTAATATCTATAGCTAGTGATATTTAGATAGTTTTTATCACCCTTTTAGTTAATAGTAGAGGCATTCCACAACCTACTCTTTAATAGGCTAGAGACTATTAAAGCATTTTCAATAGCTCCATAGGAAGGGAGAATGCATATAGCAGTTGACGACGCAGCTAAAGCATCAGAGGCAATCCAGTTGGGATAGGCAGTGAGGATAGCGATGGGGAGCTCGGCAAGAAATAGGCTTGTGGGCTATGGAACAGCTATAACGCTACCTGTATTATTCAGAGGGGGTGGCAAGGTTATGAAGGCCTCGCGCACACTCGGACTGAGAACAGAGCAGAACTGTTACGGTCAGCTATCCGACAGTAGGGTCTGCTAACAGAAGCTGGGGATTGACACGTTATAACAGTACGCTGGGTCGTGGTCTGGGTCGCAGGTCGTAGGCTGTAGTAGATCAGTCTTCAGAGGCTAAGGTGATCAGTCTTAGACTTAATAAGTAATTCGCAGTGAAGGTGAGCTGAAAGTATCTGTGGTGATAATTATAAGTTGATTGCTGAAGAGCTATGGAAGTCTGACCTTTGAGCTGGGCTTAGGTTATACTATATACAAGTCTAGGTTAGTCTCTTTACTCTGAGGACTGATGTCTTCTGAGCGGTCCCTAGGCGTGGACCGCTTTCTCTGCGTCGGTCTTAGTTGAGGACTGCTTATCTCTCGTTAGTCCTTCTTATTATCATATGACTTATACTATAGTTCTTCTGTTTTCTGAGTGAGTCCCTGTTATTCTTATGATCCTATAGTATAAATATTCTGTCCTAGCTGCCTAACGCTTAGGTGGGTTGGTTAACTGTTATCCTTATATAATAGGTTGTAATATTAGGTCCCCTCTCTAAAGGTCTTGCCCTTAAGACCTAATATAAGTAGGTTGTTGGTCCTAGGTTGGGGATCTATTAATTATGCTTCCTGATTTACCTATGATGCTGACACTATGTTAGGTTGCGTTTAAAAATCGAAAAAGAAATCAGTTATCACTAAGCTTAAGGATCATGAGCGTGAAGCTCTGATTGAATACGTTAAGTCTCGTTCTTTAGCTAGCGACATGCCTTATACCTACTGCTTTCGAGCAAAGGTTCCTTGCCGTTTTGGTGAGAAGTCGTCTAGGTGTTATATATGTATTGAGGCGAAGAAGCCTTGCGATAGCGTTCTAGTGGCTTCAACTTATATATGATTCCTAACCTTATTTTACCTAAGCAATAACTAACTATATTATAATATAAAAGTTGAATAAGCAACAAAAGGAGTAGGATGAAAAAGAAGAGAAGGCTAGTGAGGAACTACTTACACTTCACTAGGAGTTTGCTCGTTTGCAGACTCAAATGGCGGAGGCTGCTAGTCGCTTGAGTTGCATTTGTAAGACGAGGAAGCTGGTGAGAGAGCGCTAAACTGAGGCTTTTGAGCGGGGAATACAGGAGATTGACGAGGAGGATGGTGTACTTCCAGCGTTGGACGCTTACGAGCGCTAGGTGGTGAACGATCTTTAGTTCTAGGGGGTGGAGAACGATCCGGATTGGACGGGCTTTGGTATTGGCGAGGAGTTTGCAGATCTTGGTCCCTTGCTTGGTGGTGCATAGCTTATGCCTTCTGGAAGTGGTTCTTAACTGGATTCTGGCGTACCTAGGCGAATAAATGGTTTCCCTTGTTGCAGTCTGTCTGCTTCTGTTGGGGGTCTGATATGTCTGTGAGGGTGTCTGATTCATTTGTATCTAATATTCTTCTGGATTAATATAATAGGTGCTAGCATGGTTTCTTGTTCTTAGTATTATTGCTAATAGGTTATCAGTTTGTTTGTTATATTAGTAAGGTTCTTAGCTGGTTCCTATATGTTGTCTTTATGTCTATATCCTTTCTACTTAATGAGGTATTAAATTCCTTATGGTTCTTATATGTGGTTGATGATCTATTCGACTTCATACTCTGGCTTGTTGTCTTCCATGATGATAAGGTTGTTCGTTTGTGATCCTCATAGGGCTGGTTTGAGGAGTGAGATATGAAATACTGAATAGTATTTCATGGTTTCTAGGAGTTTAAGTTTATAGTTAACTAGTGAAATAACTTATGAGACTTTAAAGGGTCTAAGTTTTTTGAAGTCTAGTTTATTATTTAGCTGTTTTGTTTTGATGTTCTGCTGTATGAGATAGGCGCTATCTCCCTCTTTTAAGGTTAGTCCCTTAATCTTTTATTGGTTGCTGAAATATGTTATTTGTTAGCGAATGAATTTGAGTTCCTTTCTTATGTTATCTTAGATATCTTTGATTTGTTATACTGAGGCGATAGCTTTTAGTGCAGCTAGGCCTGTTTGCGGTTTTCTATAGGCGGTTAGCTTAAATCTATAGTTGAGGTAGAAAGGGGATTCCTTAGTGCTTTCTCCTACTGCGCTGTTATAGGCGAATTAAGCTATTAGTAGTAGTACTACCTAATTATTTTAGTTATAGTTGACGTAGGCGTGGAGGTAGGTTTCAAGGATTTAGTTAATTCGTTCTATTTATCCATCAGTTTGCAGGTGGAACGTAGTAGATATGGCTTGCTTAATGCTGAGTTGTGACGTGATTAACTTCTAAAACTTGGAAGTGAAGATCTTATCTCTGTCTGACATAATTTCCTTAGGCACGCTATGGTTAGCGATAATATTTTTTAGGAAAGTATAGGTGAATTCTTTAGCATTACTTGATTCCTTATATAGGATAAAGTAAGCATACTTTATGAGTCTGTCCATAATAACTAGAACGCTGTTATAGTGGACTCCTATAAGGGGTTCTTAAGACTTCAGTAGTTTGACAATAAAGTTAAGTGATATGGAGTGCTAGGCGGTTTGCGGCATAGGTAAAGGTTATAGCATACCATAAGGCTGATATTAAGCGGGCTTGCTTTTGAGGCAGACCTCATAGTCCTTAATTGCTTTTGCCACGCGTTCTCTAGTAACCTTCTCTCTATACTGTTATTATAATTGCTTCCAGGTCTTCATGATTCCTTAGTGACTATATGCTAGGAGTGTATGAAATTCTATAATAGCTTTATCGTCTAATTCACTAGTTGAGCTAGGTTTAGATTATCCTGCTATTATTAGGAGCTTAGTTGCTGGCACTAGGTCTCTATTTCCACTGGTTTTAAGAATTACCTAGGTTTCTTCTGGTATGGGGATGTTATAATCTGGTCGTCAGCTAAGGGCATCAGCCGTGCTGTTTTCTGATCCTTTTCAGTAGATAATCTTGAAGTTGAATTCTGATAGGAATTCTAACTATCTAATTTGTTGTTTATTAAACGCCTTTAACGTAGTGAAGTATGCTAAGTTCTTATGATCTATGTATATAAGTACTTTATGAATGGTTCCTGTGGGTTCTGGTCTCTATTCCTTGAAGGCTTTGATGATTGCTATAAGTTCCTTGTTATGGATCTAGTAGTTGAGTTTGGGTCTGTGGAGCTTTCGTGAGAAGAAGGCATAGGGGTGCAGTTTTCCTTCTGAGTCTTATTATGATAGTTGTGCTCTAAGGGTGAAATCTGAGGTATCTGTTTTAACTTTAAATTAATTTTGGGGATTTGGAATTATTAGGACTGGTTTGCTGGTGATGCGGTCCTTGATTTTCTGGAAAGCGGTTTCCTGGGTTTCTTTCTATTCGAATGGTTAGTTCTTGCGACTGAGGTCTATAAGTAGCATGTTAATCTTACTGTAGTACTTGATGAATTTTCAGTAGAAGTTAACTAGTCTGAGGAAACTCTATACTTCTTTTAGATTTTATGGTGTAGGCTATTCTTAGATTAACTTAACTTTATTTTTAGATATATAGATGTGTCCAGGGGTGATAGTGAATCTAAGGTATTCAACTTCTTATGCGTGGAATTTGCTTTTCTCTAGTTCAACTAGGAGTTTAGCGTCTTAGAGTGCTTTTAAGACGAGGTATATATATTCCTTATATTATTTAAGCGTAGGTGAGAAGATAAGAATATCGTTGAGGTAGATAACTATAAAGATATCTATAAACTTTCGCAGAACTTAGTTAATTATATTCTGGAACGTAGCAGGTGCGTTAGTAAGACCAAAAGGTATAATGAGGTACTCAAAATATCCTTTGTGAGTTTAAAAGGTGGTCTTCCATTCTTCTCCTTCCTTCATTCTGATCAGGTTGTAGGCTCCCTTGAGGTCTAGGGCTGTAAACCAGTTCGCTCCATATAAGAGTTATTATAATTCGTCGATAAGTGGTAACAGGTATCAGTTTTTTATTGTTATCTCATTAAGCATGCGATAGTTAACGTATAGTTGTAGTTTTCTATTCTTTTTAGGTATAAATAGGATTAGACTTCCTGCTGGTGATGTTGATTCTCTGATGTAACCTTTCTTGAGGTTTTCGTTAAAGTACTTATTAAGTGCCTCTATTTCTGTTAGATTAAGCCTATAGATTTTGTTGAATCTGGGCTCCTTCCCTTCCTTGAGGGGTATCTTATGATTATAACTAGTATGCTCTAGTAGTCTAGTTTCTAATTCTTCAGCAAAGAGCTTGTTGTAGATTTGATATTCTTCTGGGATAGATAGAATTAGATCCTTCTTATCGTTAGGGTCCTTAGTTGTTATTAGTTGTGACCTGCTTTCCTTCACCTTGAGGAAGTATATGTAGCGTTTTGCTGTGTGTTATTTAGATACATTTAAGGCCTGGATTCTATAGGGCTGCTTAGTAACTAGGTCTTCATCATCCTATTAGAGTTAGCCTGTTCTCTAATCTATCTGTAGGTTATTTTCTTTTAACTTAGGGATTCCTAGTATAATATTATATGCTCTAATGTCTGTGATATTAAGTTGGAGTTATTCTTTTCGATTCCAGTAACTCATCTTGAGGGGTGCAGTCTTATATTTGATAGTTCCACCTTCGTACTAGACTTGTTCTCCTTCCACGTTGCTAAGCTGGTAGGGGTATTACTTCGTTCCCTATTATATCCCTATTTAGTTTACTATCCTTAGTGATATAAAGTTTGCTTCTGATCTGCTGTTAATTACTACTATAGCTCCTTTACTATTAATTATTACTCTTAGTTGTAGATAAGTCTTCTGGTCTATAGGCACCAGGTAGATAGACTTTATTGTTCTTGCCTGTCTTAGTCCTTTTTTAGTAGGCGAGTCTAGTTTTTTGACTGCTTTAGCTATTTGGGGTAGGTGATGTGTTTTCCTTCCCTTTGTGCCTTCGTCAGGCGGTTTTCCTGGAATTAGAGCCTCAGGGGGCTTAATTCTTCTTGCAGGAGTCAGAAGGCTTTTGCCTTTTAGGTCGCATATATAAGATATTTGTCCTTCCAGCACTCTTCCTATTTCATGGTGTTATCATGCTGATATCGCATAGGGTATTATAGGCTTAGGCTGAAGATTGCTAGATTATTATCAAATATGATCATCATCCATCCAATCATAGTGGAAATCGTGTAGACGTTCTAGATGGGATGCTCGTCATGTCTTCTGGGGTAGAACTAGTGTTCGTGTTTATCTCCAAGGTGTTCCTTGCACTTATTAAAGAAGTATTAGTGCTAGAAGAGGGTTTGGTGGTTTCAGTGATCGCTTCTTAAGGCTGGGTAATCTTCTGTTTAGAGTTCCAGGGTGTAATCCTAATCTCTCACGTTAGTAGGTGTCCTATAGAAGTACTATTGTTGTTCGTTATAGGTTATGTTGATTGTCTGGTATTAAAGGAGCTGTTAGGTTTCTTCCTTGGTATTAGATTCCTCTTCAGAGCTAGTGTCGTCCACACTAGGGGTGAACCTATAGGTAATCTCTACCTAAGCATATTAGCAGGTAACATCATAAGGTTTATCTAAGTCGTATAGTGAACTTCCTTCTTCTCCAAAAGTCTAGTTGCTTGTGAGGTTAAGCAATTGCTGTCTTTCTATAGGGTCATATTGGTGATCTAGTTCTTTATTAGATTTTTCCTTAATTTGTTCTTCTAGTTCTTATTTACGTGTTGACTAAGGTGCTGTGGATAAGCTAGTAGGCATTAGTTGTTAGATTTATAGCATTTCGTTAAGCTGTTCTATAGTCTTTCAAGCTATCTTGCTGTTGCTTCTATAGGCTATAGCAAGTGTCTTTTTCTTAGTCTCTAGGATAGTTATGTTGTAACCTATGCGTCCACAATCTGGGTTGCGTAGGTAGTATCCTGAGGCTTCTTTGTCGCTTTAGTAGGTGAAGCAGTCGTCATCATAGCATCCAGTCCATAACATAAACTCATAGGGGGTTTTGTTTATCATGCTGACTTACTTAGATCGTTCGTGGATAGGCTGCTATTTCTGCTTCTTAGGTTCCTTGTATTCGTAGGCTAAGTGTCCCTTCTGGTTGCAGTTATAGCATTGTTTATCTTTTTTCTAGCTATCCCTTCTCTAGGTGCTGTTCCTTCTGTTGTTAGTTTTTTAGGCTATACTGAGGTCTATGGGTCTGCTATGCTGTCCATAAGTAGTACTTTGTTAAGTGTTATTCTAGTTGTTATAAGGTCTGTTATTATTCTATTAGTTAATAAACTTCTGTTAGGGTTGCTACTAATACTTACGTCTAGAGTTTAGGTTTTATTACTTCTCCCCTCATTCTTTTTGTTGCTTATAGAGGCAGTTATTAATCTTGATGGTATGTTTGATATAGGCGAGGAAGCTAGGAGGTGTCTCTAGTTTAGCTATTTCATCCTTAACCTCATCCTTAAGTCCTTAGTAGAAGGCGAAGACCTTGCTTTTATCAGTCATATGGAGTCTGGCGGCTAACCTTCTGAATTCTGCAGCGTAGAGCGTGGCGGACTTAGTTTATCGTAGGTGGGATAGGTCTCATTCAGCCTGTCTTTGCTTATTAGGGTTAAGGAAGAGAGATTCTAAGGCTCTGATGTAGCCTGCAAAGCTGAAGAAAATATTCTTCACTTCTTCGCTATATTTTTCGACTAGGTTGTCAAGCTACTCCTGTTGCAGGGGCTTAAACTAGGCGAGGGCTCATCCTTAAAGGAAGGTGGCTGCATGCATAACACGTTTAGTGTCGTTCTGAAAGGTGTTGATATAGAAGGCTTAGTAGGTCCATACCTGAACCAGGTGTCCCTTAAGTTGCCCTGGGGTTCCGTCGAAGGTAGAAGGGGTGTTGAGTTTGAGGCGTTCTCGTCCTTCAACTGGAGCGGAAATAACATTAGCGGCAGCTCGGAGGGTGTTAACTTCTTTCTCCAGTTCTTAGGTCTTGCGCGCTTATTCCTGAAGTTCTTTGAGGGCAGTAGCATTCTGGTTGAATATATCGCGCATTTCCTTGAAGTCCTTATTGGTTTTGTTAAGCTGTCGTTTGAGCTCTTCGGTGTCATCCTCGCTGTCTGAGTCGTCCTTTATTTTCTGGTCTCTAAGTTCTTGCTCCAGGCTCTTGGGAGCTTGTTTCCCAGAGGTGTGTGAGGATCTGGGGGTAGGAGACTTTACAGAGGCGCGGGAAGACATTCTGTACTATTTAGTAGGTGTTAATAGTTAACTTACTGAACAGGAGTAATCAAAGTGTTACAGTCAGCTATCTGATAGTAGGGTCTGCTAACAGAAGCTGGGGATTAACACGTTATAACAGTACGCTGGGTTGTGGTCTGGGTTGCAGGTCGTAGGCTGTAGTAGATCAGTCTTTAGAGGCTAAGGTGATCAGTCTTAGACTTAATAAGTAATTTGCAGTGAAGGTGAGCTGAAAGTATCTGTAGTGATAATTATAAGTTGATTGCTGAAGAGCTATGGAAGTCTGACCTTTGAGCTGGGCTTAGGTTATACTATATATAAGTCTAGGTTAGTCTCTTTACTCTGAGGACTGATATCTTCTGAGTGGTCCCTGGGCGTGGACCGCTTTCTCCGCGTTGGTCTTGGTTGAGGACCGCTTATCTCTCGTCGGTCCTTCTTATCATCACGTGACTTGTACCATAGTTCTTCCGTTTTCCGAGTGAGTCCCTGTTGTTCCCGTGATCCTGCAGTACAAATGTCCTGTCCTAGCCGCCCGACGCTCAGGTGGGTCGGTCAACTGTTATCCTTGCATAACGGGTCGTAACAAGAACCTGTATGTAGCAGAGCTGGCGGCACTAGCAGAAGCAGTGAAGGCTTTGCTAGAGAGCCTTAAATACTAAGCTGTCTATATATTTACCTGCAATAGAGCGGCAGTGTTAGCAATCTGCAACCTACGCCAGTAGTCAGGCTAATAAGAGATCTGTTAACTATATACTAGTATATAAGCTCTTCAGAGAAAAAGCAACAGAGTAATATTCTTCTAGCTTCTATTAGCAATAGAATTAGACCTATTAAAAGTAGCTAAAGCAGCAGCAAAGGAAAGCATAAGACTAAATAAGACGCCTCAGAAGAAAGCAACTAGAGCCTACTTAGCTGCACTTAGAATCGCTCTACAGACCGTGCTGCAGATATATGGAGCTTTGCCTGATAACGTAGGAGCATATTCAAAGAAGATTGATGCGGCTGTCTCGGCGTAATGCGCCTGCAGGCAAGCTGCAGAAACAGTAGAGCATTTCCTCTTTTGCTGTACATAGTGGACAGCATAGCGGACTCAGATGCTTCAGCAGATGGAATCGCATAGGGGGAACCTGTTGTACTTTCTCGGAGGAAAGAGCGCGTCCGATGCTGATGTTTGGTCGCTATGTATAGACGTTGTTAAAGAGACGATTGAGTTTGCGATGAGTATGGAGAGGCTGGATGCACAGATCAGCGAGCTGCGGAACAACACACAACCTACACCAACACATTAACTGACGACATCCCCCTACGGACCCTCGTGCCATCGACAGCAGGACTGGCTTCGGCCGCCGACGATAGGACGCCGAACACTTTGGGAAACAACCTCAAGATGGCCTGTTACTAACAACACGAGCAACCGCAACATTGGCAAGGAGTCTTGAAGGCAATGCATATGGGGATAGACAGTACTCGTATGGGCTTCTGGGAGACAAGGACATGAACGCAGGTAGAGATCATGTAGATAATCATTTGAGCCCTTAACAGCTAAGCTGGGGCGTAATAAACTATGTATGTATGTACTCTGGAGCACACCTACATCACTTGGATCCAGCTGCAATAGGGGGGACAGCGGCTGCTGCGCCCCACTAAAGCATCAGGTGGGTTTTAAGGCTGGCTCGCTACCCCGCAGATAATCTCCCGGCTTCTTTTCGCTGAGTTTCTTTAATTTTTTTTTTTTGTGGTCATTCATCTGAGCCTGACCGGGCTGGGGCATTGCAACACGATTCGGCTGACTATCTTAGCCTCATATTACGAAAGCTACGGATAGTATGGATGATCAGTAGGCAGAGACATCACTTACCGCCTTAATCAATCACTACTCCACCACCGCTCGACATCGTCTTCAGCAATCATGGAATTTGCCAAAGAAAGTCCAGACGTCACGGAGACGTCAAACTCCATCTTCCGGGTCCATCCAATAGACAAGGAAATGTTCTTCACCATTGATGATGACGAACTACTGCGTCAAATTCATGGCAAATTTTCTCCGGAACTCGATCGCCTCAAGCGTGCTTACTCTATTAGCAACAGAGATGTTATTCATCTGTCTACCCCCTCGCCGTCCCAGATCCTCTACGCAACCCAGTACGAGGAGGTGAACCGGACTCTCGTCAGTGTCTTATCCCTCCGATGGATCTACCGCGATCAGTATGAGGTTTTCACCAGAACGCAGCCGAATCCCGTCATGCTGGCGCGTCCTTCCTTCAACCGGGTACGGGACATCTTCATGAAAAGACTCGAAAGCTCGGAGGATCTCTATGCGCTACTTGTGTATATTGTGATCAACGACCTCGGGAAAGACCCCCAGCTCGCATCCGACTATCTCTGCAAGACAGGCGAAGACATCGCAGCCATGAACCACGACATTATTCTGCTCAAAGCGGTAGAGGCTGGTCTCGTTCCCTCCGTCGATCGCCTTCCACGATGGCACAAAGAAGAGATCATCTGCGGTATAGAGCTCGGTGCGGAGTTCAACCCCGGCCAGCTGGCACAGGCAGAAAACGCACCCGCGTGCCTGTCGAGCCTGCTGGAAATGAGGGGCCACGGAAGGGAATTCAACTTCCACTTCATGCAACAGCTACTCGACATCTTCGGCGCCGCAGGGCACGAGGACTGGACGTGTGCCAAGAAGTTCATTCAGCCTATCGCCGAAGCATACCAAAATGTTTACGAGGTGGCGGTCGGCATCGTTTCTGGCGACCAGGGAGTGCGGGAAGCTTATGATGTGATTCTCAGCCGGCGAAGCGAGATGCTCCACAGGAAAGGGTTCAGCTCGCTGCACGTTACGCAACCCGAGGATCGGGCGCTAATGAGGCTGCTCTGTATGGGCGGGGTCTCCGATGTGGAGAGGGCGGAGCTATTCTGGTCAGCATGGGAGATTCTCGACGAACGCACTAAAAGCTCCCTGGTCCACTCTCTGAACGTTGATGGGTCAGTTGCCGAACCTGCTGTTCAGCCGACGTACTTCCCGGCCATGCTTGCGCAAGGGCTCGGCGGGGCGAGGGTGGTATCACGAGATGATCAGATGCGAAGGCTGCAAAGCATGTTACGATACCTATCGCGTGTGATGACTTTGACGGAAGAGCAGCATGACCAGGTGGTGGTTATTGAGCGCAGTGTACTCTGGGTAGTGAAAGACACTGTCCAGAGTTGTGCATTTCAAGAAGACCCAACAATTCTGGAGAGGACGGACATTCCCAGAAGCGCAGTCGCTAAAGCGATTTAGACCATACAAGAATTTTCATTTGCCAGGCTTCCCTGAGTGCGATCTATTTACTGTGCGTCTTGTAAACGAACCAGGTCGACATCTACCTGGCCCGCAGACCGTCCCACAAGGCACACACGATCTCAGAAGTGACAGAGCACTGCCGCTTCGCCCTGGACTACTCAGCAGTCTTTGTCTGGTTCGCGAAGTCTCTTTTCCACCGTTTGCGTAATGCATTGAACTCGTCCCACCACTCTGTGTTTTTCGTCTGGGGCATAAGGTCCCATGCTTTCATCAAATTCAGCTCGTCGTCGGTGAGGTCCAGCCATAGAAAAAGATCCCGGCGTCGTTTAGTTTTCTCACTATTCCCAGTGAGTCTAGCACTCCACCACTGCGCTTCCATGTCAAACTGGCGTTCTCTCTGTCGACAGTTGATGACATTGGGAGTGGTAGCGTGATTGGCGTCCGTTCTGAAATTTTCTCCCTCGGCCTGTCGAACCCATTCATCGTATCTTTCGGGATATTCTGAGCAGATGGCCTTCAAACGCGAAGAAATCCAGCACGATACTCCCGCTCCTGCGTGCACATTTCCACTCTTCATCATGTGTGCAACACGCGTCCCCATCCGCCAGTCATTGCAGCCAAATTTGAAGGTAGTAAGGATGGTCGAGACCAAGACCACGAATACCGTACATATCTGTGTCGGCAGCAGAGCCATGCCAATACTGATTATGTGGACGGCATAGGCCACCCAACCGACCCATCGCATATACCGATAGAGGTGTGGGTGGGGTACTGTCGGGATCTGCGTGAAGACTGGCATAACCAAACCTTTGGGGACGTTCATCGTAACAACCTTGGAGTCATCCAGGACTATAATGACCTTTGCTGGTGTATTCGGGTCCTCGTATCGTTTCTTGGCTGACTTCTTTGACTCTGTTGCCTGGGCTTCCTCGGACTGCTGCTGGGTTTTGTTGTCGGCTCGATCGCCTGTGGCTTGGTAGATTGCCTCGATTGCTTTGTCTTTTGCCGTTTTAATCGCCTCAACTGCCTTGTCTTTCGCATTTTCGATCTCTTTGACTGCCTTGTCCATTGATTTGTTGGTTGCCTTGTCGAGTGCCTCGTCGATCCCAGCCCGGTTCTGCCACACTAGCATAACTCGCACGATAACTGACACAATCATGGCCAGGACGTTTGTGAAGCCCCACCAGTCAGCCGAAAGCAAAGTCATTGTCAGCAACAGCCCATTGCAAGAGATGCTGACTGCTAGCGCGGTCCAGATCGAGTGGGCCATTGGTACAGGCGAGCCGTGCACCTCCCACCGGATCCGGTGATGGACTTGGTGGAAATCCTGAGCCTTCAGCCAGCGGGAGAGCCAGCCCGCTATCTCCGTGGTCTTTATGCTCTCTGTCAGGTTGTAAAGCTCAAAATTGGGCTGGTTCTTGGCGAACTGGTTGCTTGCGAGGATGAAGGGTCCAAGTAGTGGTAAGAACTCGGTGTAGCGGCTAGGGACAAGACGGCCGACATTGGTATCAACTTCATCTGTACCAAGGATGTTTATGAGACCCAAGGCATCGATTCGGAGTTGAGTTGACTTGGCCCAGGAGGCGAAGGTATCTTTCCAAGGATACATGATGCTGGAACAAGTGGCTTGGTTTGGTCATCCAACTTCGAGAAGATGTAAGAACCCGCACGCAGATGGATTTTTAAGAACGACAATCGCAGTGTTCTTTGGGGTTGCTTGTTATGAGTACAGTAGCAGAATGAGTCCATCTTCTTTCTGTCTTGGGACACTTGCAGACGCACGACACAAGCAATCTGGCCTCCTTCAAACGATGGCCAACCAAGCAAAGCATGTCCATGGCCCAGCCAGCGACTGCATATGCGAATGTACGTACGGAACGTGGGTTGTCTGCTTATTTGCTCCAAGAGACTCTCGTCTTGTTCATTATCGTCCTTGGTTACGAGCTGAAAAGACGGTGACGTGGCTAACGTGATGGGTTGGATTACGAGGACATTGAGCGGCAAGCGTTGTCATAATCCCTTACCCGAGACCAGTCTAGCCAATTATGGGTAGATAGAGGCAAAGTGCTGCAGGTCTCAGTTACTGATGGCGCGAAACGTGCGGGGCTCTGCCATGATGCAATTCATGTACAACATGTAGTCTGCAACCCCGAGAGGCAAATCGCACTGAATACGACACCATATCGAGTCCGTTACTGGGATGATCTTGACACGCCAGTTGACCGCCTCCAGCGCTTACGCGAGTACTATTTTCAATGTGATGCATCCGCTTGTGGGGCACACGAGAATGCGGACCTGCCCGCGGTGCACGGCCAGTGGACTAGCGCTTTAGCGGATATTCGTAGTAGATGTGAGTGTTTCTTGTGGATGCGCCAAGGAAATCCCCTCCTATAAAGGGAAGGTTTTAGGCAGTGTCCCACTGAGCAACGCAACGTTATAATGCAGCTATTAACGTGAGCAGGACTTCCTTGCCGCACTAACTTCTGGGGCTGCAGAGGTGATGCACCGGGGAGATGAGCTAGGACGCAATATATTGCTTTGCCCAAATGGGTTGCTGTCCGTTTGTCCACGTCGTCACGGACATACGTGTGGACGTACACGCATCTATCTGACTTACAGAGCCAAATGCTGCGCATTCCTTCTGCCACACTTAGCAAACACTGGGCATGGCGCTCTATTGGCTGCAATCGCTGTCTCGATAGTGGTGTGGGTTTGTGCAAATTTGAGGCTGTCCCCATGAGCGACCACAAAGCACCGTGCATTAGCAAAGTAGATGAATCATAGAGAAGTGACCTTTTTGGGTCCAGTAAGTGCCACATACTCCAAGATCTACGCTGTTGCCAGTTTAAATGCTCTAAAAGTGGGAGACTTCAGATGTCGAGTGAATGGCCAAGCACCATCCAGCGAGCCCCCGCCGGTGGGCCGTTCTTCGTTGGTCTCTTGTGCTGAGTGTTTGCCAGTAGTGAATGTTAACTATATTAAAGCACATAGCGCTATAGAGGCTAGCTACAAGGTAGGACCAACTTTAAATGTTATGGCCAGTCCTTTTTCGTTCTGCTCAGTTAGGATAATACATAACATATAAGTATCACACCAATTCCTGGGAGGCTCTTGGTCACTTGAAACAATAATCAAGTACGCCAAGTATCTGAATGCACGACGGCCCTGGCACAACCTGCGTTTACAAACAGACTGGAGTGCAATAGATAGGGCAGAAACGACAGGTTTAGAACAGGCCGCGCTAAAGGGAACGCCGCAGTATGCAGATCATTACTGGACATAATGTCCCGGTTTCTAGTCATGGAACTAGCAAGCCTTGTCTCCGCGACCAAGCTAGATTATGATGCTTACTGTGCATGTCATACTCTGGTGTTCCCGTATTGCATGCAGGGACGTCCCACCGCAAGCCTTGCTTACGGCAACGTGGACTGAAAATAAGCTTGGCTGCATCATGTAGGGCATCGTGGAGGCGTCCAGAACAAGTGACGTGGCAATTTAGGTCGAGGTTGCGCCTCGATTCGAGATTGACATGCACTTTGGAGGACTTCTCAGACGCAGGTGCAACCAGCAATTCCACTCCTCACTCCACCTCAGGTAGTACATCAGGCGACATCATGTATGGCTTAGCGAGCCAGCTGTTCGCCGTCGTTGGTGAGGCCTCTCCTGCAGTTCTCTGCGATTTGCATGCTGCAAGCTTGTGACCGGTGAAGGCTCGCCCGGGTTAGATTAGTGGGTGAGGCATATACACATTGTAGATGTGGCTACACTCTGCAAGCCCTAACACGTTGCTGACCACCAACGGGATCGAATATTGCCTACATAGGCGCACAGAACATCCTTTCGTCAAGCCTGTCCCGTCATGCGTCTTGGCCTTTTCTGGGAGGCCAGGAAAACCCGATTTCTCCACCATTTAACGACCAATCAGAGAAAGCTGGGGTTTGATGGGGGCGTCTCCTTATCGTCTGTCTCCCTTGGCAAGATGAGACACCCTCTAGAGGCCAACGTCCACCACACATCTGAGGGACGTCAGCACGCTAGTCGGCAGGGCTCCTTATGTAAGCGGGTGTGTTGGATTGCGAGGAAAGCAGACAAATAAATTCCGCATTCCCCGAACCAGTAATGCCAAACGTCTGTGTCTACTTCTTGACGAATACACGCACCTCGCTTTGCAATTAACAATCAGATAGCAGGCACAGTCTAGCTATGATGTCCCAAAAGGACCTGGGGGAGTATGATGATGTACGTCGACGAATTAATTCAAATGTATTTTACTGAACGCTAATCATTCTAATATAGGAAGTAAGTGTTCCCACCATGAGACGTGGCGATGGTGTTCCTGCTGATCTTGGGTGTTTCTGGTGATATAGTCCGTAAGTGTTCTTACCACATGACGTGGCGATGGCGTTCTTACTCACATGGGGTGTTTCTGGTAATATAGGAAGTAAGTGTTCCTACTATGAGACGTGGCGATGGTGTTCCTGCTGACCTTGGGGGTTTCTGGTGATATAGTCCGTACGTGTTCTTGCTATGAGACGTGGCGGTCGTGGTCTTGCTGACCTTGGGTGTTTCTGGTGATATAGCCCGTATGTGTTTCTATGATGAGATGTGGTGATGGTGTTATTGCTGACCTTGGGTGTTTCTGGTGATATAGCCCGTATGTGTTTCTGTGATGAGATGTGGTGATGGTGTTATTGCT
This sequence comes from Colletotrichum noveboracense, assembly GCA_026319125.1. Lineage (NCBI taxonomy): Eukaryota > Fungi > Ascomycota > Sordariomycetes > Glomerellales > Glomerellaceae > Colletotrichum > Colletotrichum noveboracense. Next base: position 1,046 of record JANUHK010000320.1, on the reverse strand, counting down.
GATCTTGAGTGTTTCTGATAATACAGGCTGTAAGTGTCCCTGCTATGGGACGTATCAATGGCGTTTATGCTGACCTTGGGTGTTTTCCGGTAATACAGGCCGTATGTGTCCTTGCTATAAGACATGCTGATGGCGTTCTTGCTGACCTTGGGTGTTTCTGGTGATATAGTCCGTACGTGTTCCTGCTACGAGACGTGGCGGTCGTGTTCTTGCTGACCTTGGGTGTTTCCGGTGACATAGCGTGTAGGTATTGCCGCCAGGAGATGTGGTGATGGTGTTCTTGCTGACCTTGGGTGTCTCTCGAGATGTAGCTTGTAGGTATCCCCGCCATGACATGTAGCAATGGTGTTTTCGCTGACACTAGGTGTTGTTGGTGGTGTAGGAAGTAAGTTGCCCCACTATGAGGTGTGGCGACAGTGTTTTTCGCTGACCTTGGGTGTTTTTGGTGATATAGGCTGTGAGTGTTCCCGCTATGAAACGTGGCAATGGCGTTTTTGACCTTGGGTGTTTCTGGTGATATAGGAAGTAAGTTGCCCCGCTTTGAGATGCGGCAATGGCGTCTTTAACCTTGGGTGTTTCTGGTGATATAGGTCGTAATTGTTCTTGCCATAAGACTTGGCGATGGCGTTTTTGCTGACCTCGAATGTCGCTGGCGATACAGGAAGTAAGTGTCCGGGCCACGATACGTAGTAATAGTGTCGTTGCTCACATGGGGTGTTTCTGGTAATATAGAAAGTAAGTGTTCCTACCATGAGACGTAGCGATGGTGTTCCTGCTGACCTTGGGTGTTTTCCGGTAATACAGGCCGTATGTGTCCTTGCTATAAGACATGCTGATGGCGTTCTTGCTGACCTTGGGTGTTTCTGGTGATATAGTCCGTACGTGTTCCTGCTATGAGACGTGGTGATGGTGTTCCTGCTGACCTCGGGGGTTTCTGGTGATATAGCACGTAAGTGTTCCCACCATAAGACGTGGTGACGATGTTCTCGCTGACCTTGGGTGTTTCTGGTGACACAGCGTGTAAGTGTTCCTGCTATGACATGTGG